>ML829115.1:22564-32619 GCA_009831015.1 Picea engelmannii | reverse complement strand
ATCTATCAAAGTCAAGAAGGTATTTAATGCTTCTAGATATTTCGTATGCAATATAATTTACATATTCAATAAACATTCAATTAAATAGTTAATAATTTACTTTAATAATTAATACATTAATTAATTGTACTAGTGTACATGGGTAGGGTATGTGTGTGTAGTTAGAAGACACATATCTCATGTATGTACTAACGATAAACAACCATCGCCTCTAGTGCATAGTTCTTATATGATCACCAAGACATGTAGGACAACAGATCAAGTAATGCATCATTTAATAATCTTAACGAACAAAATTACACCAATTCATCAATAACTCATTATCACACTTAAAATATCAATAGGAAATCAAAGAGGGTTTTAAACATGGTAGGAACCAAGTGAGTAAACAATAGTGGCATCTCTAATCCCCAATCAATATTCTCAACTAACATCGAAGCATCATTCCTTCCTAACCTACTTTCGTCTTCCATCCTATCCTATCCTTTCCTCTGTTGGACTAAGCTGGAGCGTCAAGTATATTGACCTAATTCCAAATAGAACCCGTAAGTGGAAGTGTCATACATCTCGACCAAGCTTCCCCAACATGCAACTAGCAGTCACCATCACACGTCTAGGGGAGTGTGACTTCACACGACCCTTCCATCACTCTAGGTTTCGGAGGATAAACGGTGGGCAATACCTCCACCCCTCCTTAAAGAACTAGAGTTAACACCCTACATCAAGCCATATTGTACAACTATTGTTCTTAGAGTCACGTCATCAAACAACCACTCTGGACAAGTTGTGCATCCTGTCAAAACCACACTTACCACAGATCATAGCAATATTTTGAATCATAGTTTAAATAATAAGTAAAACTTATATCATATATTATCTTCTTGATGTCTAGGACATCCAAGTTAGCTTAACACTATAGTCATTTGGCTATCACATAGTTCATCAACCTGTGCATTAGTTTACCAATAACTCTTATCCATGCATATACATCATAATTTCATATAAGAATCCATATCTATATTGACATTCAATTAAGAAATGCATGTTTATTCTTATCATGTCTTGCATCTGCTATGCATTCACAACATAACTTTTGAACTAGTATCCATGTACTTAAATTACACATTTTAACTTGCATGTTTAAACGAATCAAAGAGTTATCATCATCATTAGCATATAATAGTGAAAATAATATCATGCAACACATAATTAGTTCTAGATGTACATATCTCAAATATATATCCCAATCTAACTGAGTCCAAACAAATGTTAAGAAATTAATTACTGAGATGATTAAACAATATTTGTATAACTGCCTAAGGCCAATGTATGGGGCATTACATTAGATATTATAATTAGTTAGTTGTAACTTGTTATAATTAATGAGTTATAATACATAATATAATATTTTATTTAATATAATGAAATAACTTGTTAACTATAACTAACTAATTAAATTATACAATATTACTTATAATTAATGAGTTATATAATATAATATAGTTAATTAGTTAGAACTAATGAATTAAATTATATATTATATAATATAGTGGTATATGTTATATAAAATATCTAATTCATTGGTTTTTTTTTTTTGTGTGTGTGTGTGTGTGTCCATTGGATGTAGCTTGGGTGGTTGGGAGGAATGATTGTTACCCTCCCCACCCAGGTTCAAATCCTAGGAGTGACATGTTGTGCCCTTTAATGGGTCTATAAGATGCTCTTGTTGTTGAGCCCCCAATACTCCGAAAATGCGCAGTCGCCTCATGTTCTCTCGTGGATTTCGGGGAGGTTTTCCATGGACGTAGCGAGCACCAATATTTGATGTCGTGAACCACATACAAAGCAGTGATAATATAAAATATTTTATATTTAGTATTTCAAGAATATTTGTCATATTTGGAGATAATTTTAACAAAATCTTAACCAAGGTGAGGTTTATTTGTAATCCATTATTTCCATAAAAAAATATGACACATAATCATCTTTGACTTCTATAATTCCAACTCAATAATTATTGTTAACCGAAAATTTTGAAATTCTAATGGTTTTTGAATTCAAAGTCATCAACCATATTTTTCTTATGCGGCCTATATAGTTGTATTTAATTTCATTGAGAGAGGCGTCAATGCTCTTATATAATAATAATAATAATAATAATAATAATATATTTTTAAGGTCACGGCCAAGCCAGACACCAAATTGGTGTATGAAACCCCCTTAGCCCATCGATTTTACCGGTAAAGTCTACAGAGGTATAAATACCCTACCCCTATGGATTTGAACATCTGACCTCTTATGAAAATATGACACATAATCATCTTTGACTTCTATAATTCCAACTCAACAATTATTGTTAACCCAAAATTTTGAAATTCTAATGATTTTTGAATTCAGATTCATCAACCATATTTTTCTTATGAGGCCTATATAGTTGTATTTAATTTCATTGAGAGAAGCGTTGATGTTCTTATATAATAATAATAATATATTGTTAAGGTCACGACCAAGATAGACACCAAATTAATATATGAGACCCCCTCCATCCAACAATTTTACTGGTAAAGTCTACGGAGGTATACATACCCTACCCCCCTATATTATATATTATATAATACAGTGGTATATATTATATAAAATATCTAATTCAATGTTTTTTTTTTTTTTTTTGTGTGTATGTGTCCATTGGATGTAGCTTGGGTGGTTGGGAGGAATGATTGTTACCCTCCCCACCCAGGTTCAAATCCTTGGAGTGACATGTTGTTCCCTTTAATGGGTCTATAATATGCTCTTGTTATTGAGCCCCCAATACTCTGAAAATACTCGGCCACCCCATGTTCTTTAGCAGATTTCAGGGAGGTTTTTCGTAGACGTAGCTAGCACAGATATTTGATTCTGTGAACTACAGATGTGTGTGTGTGTGTGTATCTTATATTTGGAAGTTATTTCATTATGATTTTAATTAATGTGAGATCTATTTTTAAAATCATTGGAAGTAGTGATAATATAAAATATTTTGTATTTAGCATTTCAAGAATTTGTGTCATATTTGGAGACAATTTTACGAAAATCTTAACCAAGGTAGGGTTTATTTGTAATCCATTATTTCTATATAAAAATATGACACATAATCATCTTTGAATTATATAATTCCAACTCAACAATTATTGTTAACCCTAAATTTTGAAATTCTAATGGTTTTTGAACTCAGACTCATCAACCATATTTTTCTTATGAGGCATATTTTAGACCCAAATTTACTCTAATACAATCAATACCTAATAAGTGTATAGTTATGTTTAATTTCATTGATTGAAGTGTCGATGCTCTTACAATGTGTGTTAACCCCAACACCCCAACCAATGAGCAGACATGGCCTCCTAAAACTTGGAACAAAGTACATGTCATTGTAAGAAATTATTTATCCCCACCTTACCGAGCCTTAATGTAATAACCCAAATATTCGACATGAAATTTTAATGCATGCTTCACTTATTGGAATGTAGTATTCACCCTTGACAATATGTACCAACAAATTAAAATGAAAAAAAAATGATGTTGAAGTAAAAAAAACAAAGAAAACCCATTGACAATGCCATCCTTTTATATATTTTAATTACATTGCCATAACTCATAACTCAAAGCCTCTTTCCTATAGATATGGATATTTAACCAAGATACCAAACTTAAGTGTTTTACAATACACTAATATCACTAGAACCTCATCTTTTCATGTATACAGAGATGTAACAATGCAATAACATCGAGGGAATTGGAACTTGGAACCATTACTTGTAGATATGGAAGCTGAACCAAAGCATCAAATCAAGGTGTTTGACAAGGTATTTGTGTTACGAGAACCTCGTTCTTTTTTCCCATGTGTAATGATACAACAATATTGTTGGGATTGGAACTCATAGCCTTTTACTTGTAGATATGGATCCATGTATTCAACGAGGTACCCACATTATAAGAACCTCACTCCTTAACAAAAAAAAACCTAAATTGGGGTGTTTCACAAGGTACCCATGTCATTGGAACCTCATTCTTTTTTCTTATATATAGATATGTAATGAGGTAACAATAATGAGATAAGATAAGATGAGATAAATGCATTAATGTACAATAAATTACCATCAAAGTAGGTCAATGACATTATTTTAGGTATAATGTTGTCTACCCAAAGTAGGAGCACTAAAACAACTCCTATATAAAGGAAATAAACAATAAGTAAAATATCAATCTGATCTAAACACCTAGATGGCCAACTTGAAAGAATGGAGAGGCGACCCAAGAGAAAGGAAGAAAGAAAGATGGATAAGATGAGTGGTTGATTAGCCTATGGCACCAACGGTAAGAGGTCTCGGTCCACCAGGGCTATCTCTCCTAGAATTTGAGGTCGAATGGAGAAAACTCAAAATAGATGTTTGTCTGACAGAAGAAGCGGGCGAGGAGCTCGAATGAGTGTGGTGTTGTTGCCTGGAAGGAAGGACCTATCGCCGGGGAGTGGAAGATATCATTTGGTGACTGTATTTGTTGCTAGTATAAGGTTTGGTCTGTTAGTTCCATTGGGATCTCATGGAGGTAGGGATAAAGCTCTGTGTCCTCACTGATCTAGAGTCATCTCTGTCTATCTACCTTTTAGTGCCCTTATTTGGGAGCACCATGAAAAATGAAGTAATCCATTGAGTGGAGGCAAGTCCACAGAGTGGATGTGGTTGGAGGATAGAAGAGCGGAGGTGGAGGGTCTCCTACATGTATAAGGCCAAGAATCTCTGGTTAGGGTAACTAAATAAGTTGCCAAGTGTTTGCAACTCTCTAAAAAGACAATGGAATTTTCCTTAGATCTTGTAGTAAACCGAGAAATGGAAGATGAAGTGCTCCTCTGTCTCAACCTCATAGAGATGGCATAACTGGCAGATCTTAAATGATCAGCTAATATGGCGATCGACCTCAATCTGTAGCCTATGAGATCCAACTCTAAACTGGACCAAGGGGATCCAAAGGGTGTGCATCCAATGGAAAAGTGTGTAATGGGGTCGAATAATGAGTCCATCCCTCATAGCCATGAAGTGTTTTACATAGAAGGCCATCTTCAGACGCAACCCACCTTGAGGGTTTATCGAAGTGACCCACACAAACTGCCCATAGATATAATCTCTAATGATCGTGTTCATCTCCTACTGTGTAGGTAGGTGGCTAGGTGCAACAACAGAGTATTTGAATGGAGGGAGTTGATCCATCACAATTCCAATAGATGCTAGAAGATCTGAGACCCCGACATACCAGCATTGAGAGTGAACAAGAGAACTAATGGATGCAAGGGATTCCGATGAAAAATAGGCCAAATAAGGATAACGGTCCTGTCTCTTTGTTGTATCGGTGAAACTTCGAAGGTGGTGCAAGAGTGAGACGAGATAAAACACCATCTCAAGTTGAAAGGGGCGAGCACCAAACTTTGTGAGGATGATTGGTTGGGGGATTTCTTGCTTGCACCTGGTAATGCGGAAAAGGAGGATGATCTTCGCTCTCTCTACTGAAGACCAATCAGACCCTAATGGAATAGGTCCCCACACCTTAGAACTGTATAAGATTGTGGGTCAAAAAAGAGTGTTCATGAGCAACATCTTGGATGATATGTCCTGAAAAATGGTTTTGAAAACACCACCCATCGAGAAGGGCCAGGGACCCATAGCCCTTACTGACTTGAGGTAGAAGTGCATGGGGCGGGTTGAAGTGAGGTCTTGTGAATAGTAGCCCAAATAGGTATATGTGCAAGTGATCTCAATCTCCTCTTCTATGAAGAAGAACCAGTGATAAAAAAAGTGTCTTCTTTGACCCATTGAAGATTGTGACCTCAGTTTTGCCCAAGTTGATTGTCAACTGTCGAAGGTTGCAAAAGAGGGCCAAGGCATCTAACTATCTCTACAATCAACATTATTGGTGAAAATCAACATCTAAATCAGGACATGGTGGAGGAGGCACCCATCTCCATCTTGGATGTGCTCATGCAAGAAGGACTTCGACTCGTCAATATAGATACCAAACAATGTGGGGGATAGGGGGTAACCATGTTTGACCCCAATGGTACTCCTGATAAAATATGAAATCCCCTACACAATGCATAAACAACCATTGTAACATTCCCCAGTTCAACCGAGGGACATTGCAGTGCAAAATACTCATACAAACGAAATTTATGCTAACTAAATTAATTCTTTTACTGTTAGCCAATTTCCTGTAGCTTACAACTACAAAATTAAAAAATATTTAACTATCACCTATAACCATTAAATAGATGCATCTAAATCATACCAAATTAACATGAATGCAACTTAATCATTCACACAACAACATATAAATAATTCTCAAATACACAGAGTTCACGCACAACAATAACACATGTGAACAACACGACAACAAGATAAAACACTTATCTTTAAACAAGAGTTGTGCAACCAATTGATTTAGACGGAATTTCCACCCAACCATAGACTACCTATTCCAAATATCAATAGCCAGTCACCCCTGAGCCGAGGCTAGTAATCCACAAAAGAGGGTGGTCTTTCACAGTCCACTCACAACTCATAGAACTCACAATCCAACTGATATTCTCCTACAACTATCCTGATTTTCCACCAACTCTCTTCATCTTGACCTATCCAACCCAAGGAATGTACCCCTTCATTGATCTCATTCCCTCAGGTGTCCCATTTGTTTATCAGGATCTCTCTGACACATGCAACTAGGAATCTCTCAGCTGAGACCCCAAGGGAACTACTTCTAGGAAAACTATCAACAAACCAACAACAAACACTTGTTGTTTTAGTGCAACTCACACAAGAGTTCACTCTTCAAGACTGACAACCTAGCTCTTCAGTTTTCCAGCTCTAATTCGCTCCAATTACGCTCTAGCTTGCTCTAGAATTCCCCCTCCATGATTGCACTAGATCCAAGCTCCTTTTTCTTTCTCTTTACGTGCCCCTCATGCACAGAAACTCAAATGTGTAAAATTGTTGTCCCCACCCATACAAATTTCCTCTCCTTTGTCTTGCTTCTTGACTCACACACTTCCCCAAGATGATTTTACTCAACCCCCATGTGCCCAATAAATTTGGGATGTGACTATTCACACCCACCCTCTTACATGTAGTCAATGCTTGGCTTAGGGAACACTCAATCAGAAATGGGAAGGTTCATTTACAAATAACAAATTTAGGAAAATGGGTTGGCTTAATATACATGGATAATTCCCCTTGAACCCCTCTTGGCCCTTATCCTAGACACTCCCCTCTTTTGTGGATTAATTTCATTCCCCATCTCATGTCCGTGTCCCCTTAGCAGATGACATCACATTTTATTATTAAAACATAGAAATACAATTCACATATTTCATCGCTTTGGCCACAACTACACATTATATCTACTTTAAGCATGAATTAAACTGGAGATTATACTGGGGATGTTACATTCCCCCTCCCCTACAATTATGCATAGTCCTCGGTGCACTCTATGTTGACACACACACACACACACACACACACACACACACACACACATATGCCAATTTACATCACAATACTTAAAAATAAAAATTTTGCAATTTAACAACTCCAGCAGTAGCTCCAACCATCAATCTCATGTTCCTCTCAACTCGTCGACCCAAGGAATGCACCATTCATTTATCAAGGTTAACCCAAGGGATGTACCATCCATTTATCAAGGCTAACCCAAGGAATGAGCCATTCATTTATCAAGGTCCCCAACACAGTTGGCTAGGACTCCGAGATGTGGTTCCAGAACTCTAGCTGCTCAAAATGGAATCTTGCATTACGTTTTCTTCAAAACTGTCAAAAATTTGTGGGTATTATGCCCACATGTTTTCTTCATGCTCCCATGTAGCATCTTAAAGACTGTAGCAGGTCCATTGAACCTTTACCATCCCTATGGATTTGTTGCTAAGAACTTTGAATTTTCAGTCCAGGCTGCGTACTGGTTCCACCCAGAAATCCCCTTCGTGCTCCACATGGGTCACATTCCAATCAATTATGTGGTTAGGATCATGCACATATTTCTTTAAAAATGACACATGAAATACATTATGCACTCTCATGGGTGCAGGAAAAGATAACATGTATGCAATTGACCCTATCTTTTCTAATATTTCAAAAGGCCCACAATATATTGCCGCCAACTTCGGGCAGGTTCCTAATTTTAGTGAACTTCTCTTTGCCTTCACTTTAAAAAACACATGTTCTCCCACTTTAAAGTCTCTGAAAACGTTGTTCCTGTCTGGATAAATTTTCTTCCTATTCTGGGCAACCTTTAAATTTTGCTTTATCTTTGCCATATGATCTTCCATTTCTTTTAACAATTATGGCCCAACAACTGCTTTGTCTGTTGGATTATCCCAACTCACTCGAGTGTTACATTTTCTGCCATACAATGCCTCAATTGGACTCATTTTCAATGAGGTTTGATACCCATTGTTGCAGGCAAATTCAAATAAATGAATAAAATCTTCCCACTTTGATGTTGATCCATCACATACATTCCAAGCATGTCCTCAATTATCCTGTTAGTCCTTTCCATTTTCTCATCTGACTAGGGATGATACGCTATACTAAGATTTAGACTTGTTCTAAATCCCCTGAACAAACACTTTCAAAAATTAGAAGTAAACTTTGGATCTCTATCTGAAACTATTGCTTTAGGCACCCCATGTATCCTAACAACTTATTTCATGTAGATATTTGCAATATTTGCTACCTTGTGTGTGGTCTTTGCCGGAATAAAATGTGTTGCTTTAGTCAATTTGTCCACCACCACCATGATGGAATCATGTTGCTTCACTGTTCTGGGCAGCTTAGTAACAAAATTAACCATGACAAATTCCCACTTCCATTCCGGAATGGGAGGTGGTTGTAGCAAACCTGATGGGTGTCTATGTTTTGTCTTTACTTTTTGGCATTTTAAACATTTGGTTATGTAATTAGCCACTTCTTTCTTCATTCTCGAAAAAAAGTATTGGCTTCTCACAACTACAATTATCTTCTGATATCCCGAGTGCCCGACATATGACACATTATGCATCTCCTTCAACACTGCATTTTCCAGCTCACTGGAATTGGGCACATACACCTTTCCTTTATACATAAGAATTCCATCTTCTTTCAGCTCATAAAAAATAAATTTCTATTGAAAATTACCTTGTTGTAATGTTTCTTTTATTTTCACATAGTGTTGATTTGAATTTGTTGCTGCAATAATTTTGTCTTTCAGATTTGTCCTATACATACTGATGGTTGCAATATGCTTCTCATGTGCTCTCCTACTAAGTGCATCAACCACTTGATTTTCCTTGCCCTTTATATGCTTAATTTCGAAGTCATATTCACTCAGAAATTCCATCCATCTAATTTGCTTAGAATTTAGTGTTGGTTGTCAAAACAAATGCTTCAGACTATGCGGTTTGTCCTTAGCTCGAAATTCTTACCCATAAGGTAATGCCTCCACATTTTCAATGCTTGTACAATCACTGCTAACTCCAAGTCATGTGTAGCATAATTCCTCTCATGCTCTTTTAATTGTATGGACTCATAGCATACCACATGGTCCCTTTGATAAAGAACTCCATCGAGTCATTCCTTGCATGCATCGATACACACAACAAAATCTTCATTTGGATTTGCAATATTCAAAATTAGTGCACTTGTCAATATTCCCTTCAACTATTGAAAACTCTCTTTACACATGGAAGTCCATTCAAATTTCACTCCCTTCTTTTGCAAGGAAGTGATTGGACTTGCAATCTTTGAGATCCCTTTTATGAGTCTTTGATAATAACCAACAAGACCCATGAATGATATGACCTCTGTCACATTGTTTGGCACTGGCCATCCTCTAATGGCCTCTATCTTCTTAGGATCAACTTATGTCCCTACTACTGATATTATATGCCTCAAATAGTGAATCTTCTTTTGATAAAAGATGCACTTACTTAGCTTAACATATAATCTATGCTCTCTTAAAACTTGCAACACCATTCTTAAATG
>ML829115.1:0-22489 GCA_009831015.1 Picea engelmannii | reverse complement strand
ATGGAGGTGCCAGCTGTCTCGCCTGTGAAGGAAACCGAGATAGCTGGCCAGTCCGAATTAGCATGCAAATTCAAAACATTGTTTTGCCACCCTGCACGGAGGAAACCAAAGTGCATGGCCAGTTTCAATAGTAGTTTGATAATGCCTATGCTATCGCTACCATGGCTATGAGCTAGAAGAGCTACAGCTCTGATAAACATCAAAAAAGAGAAAGAGTTTTGAGCAATATTGAACAGGAGAACCTATTAACCGGTGTCCTCATGGTCGTCCTTCTCCTTGCCGCGTCTAACAGGAATGACATAGAGTTGAGCGCAGGTTGGGCATTGTCGCCATGGGGTGGCGCTAGAGTAGGCGGCGTACAACATGTCCAGGCATTGGTTAATTCAGACAACTCTGAAGATTTGGTCGTCCACCATGCTGCGGACCTCGAAAATCAGGTTCAGGTTCTCTGAGTGAAGAAGTGGTGGTGGGGGTGGCGACTTTTGCTCATTGTCCTCGTCCTGGTGTGCTTGTTGCGTTCGCTACGACTTTAATTCCTCGTTGCCTTCTGACAGCTCTTCCTCTACCAGACAGGTGGAAAATTCCTCAATGGGAGCATCACCAGGACCGTGTGCTTCTCGCGGGTGGGGAGGCAGTGCGTCTGCTTTAAAACACGCAGGGGGGTTCCAATTGTCCATAACCGTGAACATGCGACTTTCAGAAAAATCATGGGGGAGTTCCGCCGAGGGAATTTCCTCAACATACATTCTGGGGGGCGAATCTGCTTCTTTGGACTCCCTGGGTCTCTTTCACTTGGCTAGAACCAGAGCTCTCTCGAACTTCTTATGCCTTTTCCGCTGTGAGTCAGCCGCGTACCACCCTGCGCCTCTGCGGGGTCTTCCTCTTTCTCGTGGCATGGTGAGGACGAGGACGAGAGCCAGAACTTACCCTGCGCTGCTATTCTCGCTCGGCTTTGTAATCTTCCAATGCATCCCCAAGCCACCAAGAAGGATGATAAGGGCGAAAATGGTGGCTGTAGCCATTAAGGCCGCGGGCTTAATGCTCTGGCTGGCCGATCTTCTCACGCGAGTGAGAGGCCTCGTTAAAAGGTGGAGGCCGACTGAATTGATGCCCCTCATAACTAGAGGGGATATGAGGGCGGTTGGCCACCATTAATGGCCCCTCCTGGCGCTACTCCACATGCCCACCCTGCTCTGCGTGGCACCCCATCCGGGGAACACCATTCTTAAATGTTACTCATGTTCCTCTTCTGATTTAAAATAGGCAAGTATATCATCTAAGAACACAATCAAAAACTTGTCTAGGTACTCCTTGGACACTCCATTCATCAAACACATAAAGACTGTTGGGGCATTTGATAGACCAAATAACACTACCATGAATTCATAATGCCCATATCTTGTTCTAAATGTTGTCTTGTTGATGTCTTCTTCTATTATCCTTACTTGATGATAACCTGATCTCAAGTCAATTTTCGAAAATATTCTTGCACCTTTCAATTGATCAAACATATCATCAATTTTTGGAAAATGATACTTATTCTTTATGGTAACCTTATTAAGCTACCTGAAATCAATACATAGCCTTAAGGTTCCATCCTTCTTCTTCACAAAAAGAACTAGTACTCCCCAAGGTGACACACTTGGGCGTATATACCCCTTCTTCAAAAGTTCTTCGCTCTGCATCTACAACTCTTTTAGTTATGGTGTGCCTATTCTATAAGGTGTCTTAGACACTGGGGCAACTTCTGACACCAAATGAATAGATAAATCAATCTCTTTGGTGGTAATCCTAGAATTTCTCTAAAAACATCTTCAAAATCTCTCAAGACCCGATGGTATTCAATGATTGCCACTTTGTCCTTGGTTTCCTCCTCCATATGGGCTACAAACATCATACATCCCTTCCTGAAGCTCTTCTTCAACTGCATAGCTAAAATATCTCTAACATTTACAACTCTTGGAATGCCTTGAATCTTGCCTTACTACCCTTCCTCATCAAGACATGTGATTTTCTTGTTGTAAAAATCTAGGACAACATGACGTTTTTCCAATCAATTTATGCCAATTAGACAATCATATGAACCCAACAATATGATGTTTACAACTACCTTTGTGTTAAGTCCATTAATGTATATCAGGCAATCTTTAACCAACTCATTGATTTTCCTCTTAGCTCCTGTGGATAACTGAACTAACCAATATTTCTTATGCTTTCTTCTTTGCAAGTGAATTCTTTCAACAATTTTAGCATTTATATAACTATGGATAACTCCAGAATCAATCAAAATTGCTATGGGATGGTTATCAATCTCACCTTCCACTTCAATCATGGGGGATTGATATTCAACTTGCTTGTTGTCCAAGGCTGCATAAATCCTTGGCATGCTTCCTCCCATGTCTTTCATTATTCCAGCCTCCTAAATGTTGTGGACAATCCTCATTCTTTCTCCTTTGTGAGGACAGTCCCTATATAAGTGATTTCCCTTACATCCCCAACATTGAACAAGTTTTTGCCTTAGAATTTTCCCAAATGAATCTACATTCTTTTGCTCATTTTGGGCTGCATGGCCTTGCTGATTTGCTTGGGAGTTATTTCTTAAAAAGGGTGGCATAAAACCCTTTTGCCTTTGATCCTTTTTACCCTTCATCTTGTCATTCCAAGCCTTTTGGAAAACTGGCCTTCCTTTTCTTTGCTCATAAAGGTGCCTTTCTCTCCTTATGTTTTCCTCCAAGGTCTTGGGATTATAATATTGAATCTTGTCGTTGTAGAAGGAGGGTAACCCACTTATAAACCTTTGGATTTTGACCTTCTCATCCTTGATGAAGTCAACATACTTCAACAATTCAAAGAACCGTTTCTCATATTCCTCCATTGTCATGGTTCCCAACTTGAGTTCAAAGAACTCTTTCATCTTTCTCTCATAGTAATGCTCATACACATGTTTCTCTTGGAAATATCCTTTGAACTGCCTCCGTGAGATCTTGTTCTCATCAAAGTTCTTGGCTTGCTTAAGTTGATCCCACCACATGACCGCCATTCCTTACAAGTGGTAGGTTGCAATTCTAGCTTCTACCTGGGAGGGATAATCATGTAGCTGGAAATCTTTCTTTATTTCCAACAGTCATGCCTCCGCCTCTTCTCCTTTCTTGTGCTCACCATTGAAAGTAGGTGGTTTGATTTTCCTAAGTTCACCTTGCAAGATGTCTACCTCGAGCCTTCTTTTTTGCCTTCGAACATGATACACACTTGGGTTGCTCCATGGTCTTGAGCTTGCATGAGTTATTCTAGTGGAATCCCTTGGAGATTGATGGTTCCTTCTCATGCTTCTTGAATGCCTATCATTTCCATGATCATCCCTTTTCCTATGGGGCCTAGATGTTGATACTTGTCTAGCACTAGTTGCTTGCTTGGTGCCAGAATCTTTGTTAACTTTCTTATGCAACATGCTTAAGCTCTGAAGTATCTCTTCCTGAGCCTTAATAATCCTTTCATTATCATCCCTATATCTTTTCACTTCCCTATGCATATTTCTCATAGTGATAGGCTCTTGCCTATCTCTTCTTCCATTTGACTCTATCTCAACATTCCCCGTGCTGACATGCAAAACTATGATCTCTTCCTCATGGATGTAAGATCCCCGAGCATATTCCATAACTACAATCCTCATATAAGAACTAAAGTTTCTTTTTGTACCTCTAATTCTGCAAGAAATGTGCATGTAATAATTATCATTAGAGCATGCGTATTGTAAAACATTTCATTAATTAGAATACATGTTATTTCCTCATCAATTTATGAAGGACACATTTTATCAATTCACACTATGATTCCCTAGATGCATTCCATTCTGAAATAGTTTTCCAATGGTTGTACTCATACACCAATCTGATCTCTGAGCTGAAATTTATGGCTTCTTGAAAAATCCATTTTCACCATTTTTCTATGCATTTTCTCTACTGGTGCAATTTTATTGAAATTCCAACTTTTGTCAACTACAGAAGAAAATATGTTAGAAATTGGAGAAACTTTTGTATGAGACATAGATAATAATAACCATAGGGAATTCATAAAAACTCTCATAATTTCAATCTGATGTTCCAGTAAAAAACTACAACAATCTAGAATCTGCAACTTTGTCCTTTTTCACTCCTTTTTCCAGACTTAGAATTTTTAGCAGAACTAACTATATCTCAATCTGTGCACTTCCAGAAAAATTTCACTAAACCAAGGTTGTTTGTATTGTTGAGTATATAAAAAGTCGACTAAATAAAAAATTTCGGTTTTGTGATCTAGGGTTACTTTTTCTTCTTTGAAAATCTCAAAAATTCCCAAAAAGTGGCCCAAAATAGTGGATTTTGGCCTATTTCAGTGTCCCCATTCCAATCCCCGTAGGATTTATTTAGTTCCTTCGTGGGTTATTTCTATGTCTATTTTTTGGACTCTCCTAAGAGTTTCAACTTAATCTAGACTTTTGTCAATGATCTGGACCCAAATCTTTAAAAATCACAGTTTTATAATTTATGCCAAATCCAAGCAGAATTGGATAAGGGCCCTCTTTGGCACTTTTGTAGACCTCGTTTCTGCGGAAAAAACCCATAATTTTCATCCCAATCCGATGTAATTTGATCTAGTTATGGCCAAAATAAGAAAATAGCTCGAGTCTATGTTTTTTTTTTTTAACTATGGAACAATTTTGCATATGTGCAATTTGCGTCGTCGATCTTAGGTCGGATGCAATTTGGACCATTGATATACTCTCTATCGGCCATCGACAACCAACGTTCTCCTTTGGCACACACAATACTTCCCAAAACTACCAACCCAACTGTCGACCATCAACCTAACTCCCCGACGATCGATTTGCACACAACTCCAACCCGATCGACCCAGTAGTCAGCCGTCGACGAACTTTGTTGGTGAATGGAACTCTCGATAAATTCATCCAATGCCCGACCATCGACCCATCAACAATCAACAATCCCCGATGGTTTTCGAATACACTTTCCCAAATCGGCTGATTTGACCATCGACCATCGACCACTTCTATTGGTTGACGTGGAAACCGCTAACGTGGCATGACACGTGGATGTTGACATGTTGTGACACGTCATCGTGAGGTGTCAACTTGGATGATGTGGCATGACATGTGGATGTTGACATGGCATGACACGTGTTCATCCTCTTTTCCCCATCAACTAATTCTTTTGGACAACCCAGACACCTCGTCGGCTTCAGCTGATGTCGAACCATCGGCTCATTGGCCATCAACGACTTCTTTTGCTTGATTCAAATATTTTACCAAAATCGATCGACCCCTGACCATTGACCCATCAGCTATCGTCAATGTTCATTAGCGATTGAAAATACTTCATTGGATTCGGTCGACCCCTAACCGTCGGCCATCAACGGTCAAAAATGTCTTATGGCCGACCCAAACTCTTCATCATTTCGGCCGATCCGTCCATCGACCGTTGATGATTTCTCTTGGTGAACTTTAACACTTAGAAAAAATTTCAAATTTTCTCTAATTGATCTGGACCATCAATCTAATCCCTTTCACCACCCTCAATTTAATCTTGGTCGTTGATCTCATCAACCTTTCAAATGACCGAATCCTTATGAATTTTTAAATTTATCATAGTGAATCTTGGTCGTCAATCATGAGATCAAACATGATCTCAACCATCAATTCTCCAAACTGCCTGTAACTCTACAAGCAACCATTAAAACTCGAATTTTGACCATTCTAGGTCAAATTTCGATCTGCAACTTCACCGCTCTACTCCATTAACCCTCTCAAACCGTCTAAAATCATTAAAACTCAGATTTCACTAAAGGAATTGGGGATTTTTCTCTAAAATCTTCATTTTTCCCCAAACCCGTCACAGACAAAATTTGCAACAACGAATTTCACGAATTCACATCTATCTTGGCCCATACAAGCCCCGGTTTTTGAACTAGAGCTCTAATACCATAATCTAACATCCCCCAGTCCAACCGAGGGACATGACAGTGCAAAATACTCATAAAAATGAAATTTCTACTAACTAAATTAATTCTTTTATTGTTAGCCGATTTCTTGTAGCTTACAGCTACAAAATTAAAACAGATTTAGCTACCGCATATAACCATAAAATAGATGCATTTAAAGCATACCAAATTAACATGAATGCAACTTAATAATTCACACAACAACATATAAATCATTCTCAAATACATAGAGTTTGTGCACAACAATAACACATGCAAACAACATGACAACAAGATAAAACACTTATCCTTAAACAAGAGTTGCGCAACTACCTGCTTGGGACAAATGTTCCACCCAACCATAGACTCATTGTTCCAAATCTCAACAACTAGTCACCTCCGATCTGAGGCTATCAATCCACAAAAGAGGGTGGTCTCTCACAGTCCACTCACAACTCATAGAACTCACAACCCAACTGATATTCTCCTACAACTATCCCGATTTTCCACCAACTCTCTTCTTCTTGACTAGTCCAACCCAATGGATGTACCCCTTCACTGATCTTAGTCCCTCGGGCGTCCCATTCGTTTATCAATGTCTCTTTGGCACAGACAGTTAGGAATCTCTCAACTGGGAACTCAAGGGAATTGTTGCTAGGAAAACTATCAACAAACCAACAACAAACACTTGCTGTTTCAGTGCAACTCACACAAGACTTCACTCATCAGGCCTGACAACATGGCTCTTCAGTTTTCCAACTCCAATTTGCTCCAATTACACTCCAGCTTGCTCTAGAATTCGCCCTCCATGGTTGAACCAATTCCAAGCTCTGTTTTCTTGCTCTCTACTTGCCCCTCATGCACAAAAACTCAAATGTATAAAATTGTTGTCTCCACCCATATGAATTTCCTCTTCTTTGGCTTGCTTGCTTGACTCACACACTTCCCCAAGATGATTGTACTCAACCCCCATGTGCACAATAACTTTGGGATGTGACTACTCACACCCACCCTCTTACATGTAGTCAATGATTGGCTTAGGGAACACTCAATCAGAAATGGGAAGGTTCATATACAAATAAAAAATTTAGGAAAATGGGTTGGATTAATATACATGAGTAATTCCCCCTTGAACCCCTCTTGGCCCTTATCTGAGATACTCCTCTCTCTTGTGGATTAATTTAAGCCTGCATCTCTTGTCCATGTCCCCTTAGAAGCTAGCATCCCATTTTATTATTAAAACATTGAAATACAATTTGTATATTACTTTGCTTTGGCCGTAGCCACACATTATATCTACTTTAAACATAAATTAAACTGTCGATTACAGTGGGGATGTTACAACCAAGAACCAACTCGTAGAGGCACATGATGGTGGTTAGTAAGGTATTAGAGATACCAGAGTCTCTAGAACAAAGCCTCATGAGGAACTGTTAGGTAGCTAGAGAGGTAGTGGAGACCATTGAATGTGAGGTGGACTAGATCCACTATATTATTAAATAAGGCCCACTATGGTAGTTAGATACAATAAATGTGTAGTTAGATATAATAAATGTAAGAGGACTTCTTAGAAGGTTTTGCTTCTAGAATATTCCTCATCTATAATGTTCTTAGGTGATGGTAGCACTATATAAAGGAGTTAAAGTAATGTAATGGAATATGCAGAGAAGTATTGTATTTGGAGCTATAGCTCAATAGGAGGATGCACCCTCAAAGAGGCAACTAAACAAAAGAGGATCCCTTCCATAATATGATCCATTGTATGGTGTTGCCCTACCTCAAGGGTTTTAATATAATAAAGTGTGGTTTTCATATATTCTCCTTGGATCTATTCTGGTGTATTTTGTATTTAGATATCTGGTACTTTACAATTGGTATCAGAGCACTTTCCTTGGCGAAAGAAGGGGAAATTTTGTTGGCTTTATTTTGCAGATTTTTTCTAGGAAAAAAGAGGGCGACACACTTCAGGTTCAGATATGAAAATTTATGAGCATAATTTGGTCAAACAAATTGGATATTTGAATTCCTCTCGGAAAATTACCCAATTTAAAAAAAAAAACATTAGCCGAAACAGAGTTCAGGAAGTAAAGTTATGAGTATTTTAAATTCAATAGTTTTTAGGGTTTCTCCAGAAAAAACCCCACGATTTGCATAGTAAGTTATTTTTAAGATTTAGTTTTTGTTGAATATTTATTCCAAGCATGACATTTTTTATTGGAAGAGATGATGGCCCTAGTATTGAAGAATTGATCTAGGTGGATATCAGTGGCCACCCACCTTTTCCAATTGGCTCAGAACAGTTTTCTGACAATTTTGGTAATTTACTATTTTTAGTAGTTTTTCAGGTCTTGAACTCCCGAAGTCGTTTTGAGGCCCTAAATGACATTTTTTGGGAAAATGGGGGAACAACACGAAAATTTATTCGATGTTGCTCACATCAAAGTTGTATTCCTCATATAAATCTTTCTAACGAGATATTGAGCGCGTCAAATGGAGAACGTATGCAAAAGTTACGACCCCGGGAAGTTGATGTACTGACTTACCCAAATGGGGCCCACATGACTTTTAGCGCTTCATCTCCTAGGGTTAGGTTTTTGGATGTATAGGATTTTTGACATTCATGTTTATTGTAAAATGCCTTCAGAGCCTCATTGTAACCATCTTCTTGCAGATGAGCTCAACCGTCACATCTCTTCTCAGAGATAAGCCGCCACCATTCTAACAAGCTTGTTTTCCATTGCATTTTACAGTTTCAGCTTATTTCCTTATTGAATAGAAAACCAGATTTATTGTATCTCTATTATTCTATGTTAAGCATTTGTTAATAATCTATAGTCATTATGTTCTGCTCATAAAATCTGGATCATTGGTATCAAAGTGGTCTGCTCCTTGTCATCTTAATGCATGTCCCCAACAAGGTCGGAGTACAAAGAATTGGGTCTCGAGCTTGTTTCTCTTGAGGAAAAAATCTCTCGCATGCCCAAGCGACCTCTCATGGCAGGTGAAAAGAAAGATGACGGGATAGGATATCCTTTCAAAATGTTGTTTGAGGAATCTCTCACACAACATAGGAACGAGATGATGGATAGTTTTGCGCAAATCCTTCGACGACTACCAATAGGCGACACATCTTCTTCGAGCGGAGGCTCCGCCCCCTTCAAGGTACAAATCAACTTCGATATTCCTGTATTTGAAGGTCAGATAGATGCAGATGATGTAGACAAGTGGTTGAATCTATTAGAAGGGTATTTTTTGTCCATAACTTTTCGAATAGAGAAAATATTACTTTTGCGCTCCTTAAAGTTGTTCCCCATGTCAAAGATTGGTGGGAAACTTTCTGTGAGAAAAAGGAAATAGAGGAACCCTCATTATTTACAGTCACGACCACCTGGGAATCCTTCAGGGATGTTATTAAGGAACAATACTACCTTGTCATAAGTGATGACGACTTGTATACCAAATGGACCACACTGCGACAAGAAAGAGACCAAGCAGTGCCAGAGTTCACAAATATCTTCCATACCTTGCGCACCAAGTTGGGTATCAAATATTCAAAGTGACATCTTGGTATTGCAGTGCTCAAGTATCGCGGTGCTCTGCATAGATACATCCAGACTGAAATGGAATTTCTGGACATCTTGTCCTTGGGTGTGGCCTACTGATATGCCATCAAAATCGAGTAGAAGCTTAAACAAAATACACAACAATTTGGGCTTGGGAACCCCTCACAGGAAAAGCTAGGAAAGAGCGGCCCCAACCCACAAAATAAAGGACAGAGCAAAGATGGATAGTATCAGGACAACCAGTCCAAGACACAAGCAAAGAAGGACATCGAAAAGACAAAGAAAGATACCGTGAAGTGGTGCGACTCCCATAAGAGCCCTTGGCATAACATTGCTGACTGTTTCTCAAAGTAGTCGCTGGTGGCCGAAGTGAAAGCCTCTGAATCAGATGCGGGTTTTGACTCTGAGTCAGGACCAGAAAGGGGAAGACAGATCATTGACGTGGAACCCAATGCCACCGTTTCTACCACCAAGCTCCATCATGGTGAACCAGATGAGCCGGAAGAAGGAGAGTGCCTCTTCCATTCACAGATGTGGGTAAAAGGCACCCCGCTGCACTTCATCGTTGATAGCGGTAGCCATAAGAACCTCATCTCAGCAGAGGTCATCAAACGACTAGCCCTGCGAACAACGCCGCACCCACAACCCTACACCATTAGATGGCTCCGCTAAGGAAGCGATCTCTGTGTCAACCAACAGTGTCGACTGTCGTACGACATCAATCCCTTCAAAGATGAGGTATTTTGTGATGTTGATCCTCTCGAAGTTTGTGATGTTCTTTTGGGCCAACCTTATTTATGGAAATGTCATGTTGTATATGAGTCTAGGCCTCGTAGTGTTATTATTACTTTGAACATAAAATTGTATAGGATACCCGAGGCAGTCCCACCTAGTGTTATTTCCTTGATCTCTACTAAGCAATGTAGGAAGGTCATCTCTCAAACAGGGAAGTTTGTCTTCTTCTTGATTCACTCTTAGAATGAGCAAAAGATCATAGCCACATCCAGGGTCTCTGCGACCGACCTCTCCACATAGCATAAGCAAGTAGATAAGGTCGTGGAAGAATACTCAGATATCTTCTCCTCGCCTATCGGAGTACCTCTGCACTTTCAGGTCAAGCACCCCATCGATCTGACCCCCGACGCACTGCTGCCCAATGGGTCAATCTATCATCTCTCTTTGTTAGAGAATGAGGAGATCAAGCGACAGATCCAAGAGTTGCTCCACAAGGGGCACATCCGTCCCATCTCATCGCCTTGCGAGAGCCCAATCGTGCCGGTACAGAAGAAAGATGGAACTTGACGACTCTGCATTGATTACCGGGCTCTAAATAAAATCACAGTCACAAATAGGTACCCATTCCCCGAATTGACGACCTCCTTGATCAACTAAAAGGGGCCAAATACTTCAGTAAGATTGATCCGAAGTCTGGCTACCACCAAGTCCCGATAGAACAAACAGATGTATGGAAGACTGCTTTCAAGTCAAAGGAAGGCCTTTTTTAATGGTTGGTCATGCCCTTTGGTTTGACAAATGCTCCAGCCACTTTCATGAGAATGATGAACGATATCCTGTGACCATTCACCAATACTTTTGTAGTGGTGTATCTGGATGACATTCTCATTTACAACAAGACTTGGGCATAACACTTGCAACATATTTAGCAGGTTCTACACACCCTGCGACAGCACAAGCTATATGCCAACTTGGAATAATGCTCTTTCGCTGTGGACAGGGTCCATTACTTGGGCTACATCATTGATCAGCATGGCATACATGTGGATCCCGCCAAGATCCAAGTCATCCGTGAATGGCCAGCCCCAACCACACTCACTGAGCTTCAGAGCTTCTTGGGCCTTGCCAATTTCTACTGCAGGTTCATGTTGGGATTCTCCCATATTGCATGGGCCCTCAGCCAAATAACCATGGGTGGTGGTAAGGAGAAATTTGCGTGGGGTCGGTCCCAACAACAAGTTTTCGATGATTTGAAACAATGCTTGTGCTCAGCGCCAATACTTTCACTACTAGACCTGCAGTAGCCCTTTGAGATCGAGACAGATGCTTTAGACTATGTTGTGGGCAACGTTCTGACTCAACACGACCACCTCGTGGCCTATCATAGTGAGACATTATCAGATGTTGTCCGTAAGTACCCTACTTACGACAAAGAAATGTACTCCATTGTGCAAGCTTTCTACTAGTGGAGACATTACATTCTTGGGAAGGAGACAATCATCCACACTGATCATAAGCCACTGCAGTTCATGCTGACACAAGGCAAATTGCAGAATGACAGCCATCAAAAGTGGTCCACATACTTGCAACAATTCCACCTCAACATCAAGTATAAAACAGGAAGCACCAACTGCGTCATTGATTGCCTCAACAGACTACCAATCACAACACTCACCATAGTGCTAGACTCCTGCGGCCACGAGACTTTTGGCTGGCCCCAACTTTATGAGACGAACTCAGACTTCGCCACCATCTACCAAATGTTGGGTGCAAACTCAGTTGTCGATAATTTCCATCTTCATGATGGGTTGTTGTGTCATTTGGGCCATATCTACGTTCCATCAAGCAATCGAGCGAAGCTAATCTGGGAAGCCCACTATAGTCGGGTGGCAGGACACTTCGACGTCGAAAAGACAGTGGCGATGCTACAAAAACATTTCTATTGGCAGAAACTTCGACAGGAGGTCAAAAAGTATATCAGATCCTGCACTGCCTGCGATATTTCCAAACCGACCACTAAGAAACATGGCTTGTACACCCCTCTTCCTACTCCTGACAGGCCATGGGAATCCATCTCAATGGACTACATGTCGGGCCTCTCATCCACTAAGCGGGGAAATGACTGTGTTTTTGTGGTTGTTGATCGCTTTTCTAAGATGGCAATTCTGGTTGCCTACAAGAAGAGCATCACAACAAAGGCCACTGCCAAGCTCTTCTTTGAGCGAGTCTGGGTACATTTTGGAATGCCACAAACCATTGTTTCAGGTTGGGACAGTCAATTTCTCAGCACATTCTGGTTGAGCCTCTAATCACTGTTGGACACCAAGCTCACCAAATCCACGACCTTCCACCCCCAGACAGATGGCCAAACCGAGGTCGTAAATCAAATGATTGTGCATATCCTGCGCATGTATAATTCCAAGCACCCTCGCACATGGGATGCGATCCTTCACTATGTCCAACATAGATACAACCAAGCCCTGCATAGCTCAACTAACCACAACCCCTTTTAGGTGGGGTTGGGATTCCAACCATTGGGTCCCATAGATGTTGCACTTCCCCTTGCGGTCACCTCGATCAACTCATCTCCTGCTCCAACTGAAGCTAAAAAAGCCACCCGGTTCATTGAGCGGATCCAGCACATCTGCCAACAGGTTCATGATATCCTACAGAAGTCCAATGACAAGTACAAGCAACGCCATGATCAACATCGGGTGCCACATAAGTTTCAGGTGGGCGACAAAGTTTGGTTTCACTTACAGAAAGAATGCATTACAGGACCCCATCGGAAGCTTCGCCTACTCCATTATGGGTTGTACACCATCATCAAGGTTGTTGGGGATAATGCTTTTGATCTCAACATTCCTCATTTCCTTGGCCTACACCCAATGATCAATGTGGATCTCCTTCGGCCTTATTTCCCATCATTATTGAACACCTCAGAAATAACAGAACAACTGACACCAACAAAGCTCAACCCCGATTGCATACAATAGACACCTAGTGATCAGATTTTGGACACACAGATCAAGGGCACTCGACAGAAAATGATCTAACTTTATCGAGTCGTCAAAGCATGACAACTCCTGCACCAAGGCAAGTGGCTCACCCAGGGCCAAATTCAACAGAAATTTCCTCATCTGATGGGGGAACTCAACGCAATGGAGACCATTGCTTCCTAAGGAGGGAGGATTGATCCACATGGATATCGGTGGCCACCCATCTTTTCCAACTAGCTCAAAACAATTTTCTGACAATTTTGGTAATTTACTATTTTTAGCAGTTTTTCGGGTCCTGAACTTCCAGAGCCGTTTTGAGGCTCTAAATGACGTTTTTTTGGGAAAACGGGGGAGTAACATGGACATTCTTTTGATGTTTCTCACATCAAAGTTGTAGTCCTTGGATAGATATTTCTAACGAGGTATTGAGCGCGTCAAACGAAGATCGTATGCAAAAGTTACGACCCCGGGAAGTTGATGTACTGACTTACCCAAACAGGGCCCACATGACTTTTGGCGCTTCATCTCCCAGGGTAAGGTTTTTGGATGTATAGGGTTTTTGACATTCTTGTTTATTGTAAAATCCCTTTAGAGCCTCATTGTAACCATCTTCTTGTGAATGAGTGCAATCGTCACATCGCTTCTCAGAGATAAGCCACCACCATTCTAGCAAGCTTGTTTTCCGCTGCATTTTACAGTTTCAATTTATTTCCTTATTGAATAGAAAACTAGTTTTATTGTATCTTTGTTATTCTGTGTTGAGCATTGTTAATAATCTGTAGTCATTTCGTTCTGCTCATAAAATCAGGATCAATAATTTATACAATCTCAAAAGTCATTATGGAAAGAGAAGTGGAAATCTTTTGTAGATTGGGGTTTCAAAGATGATGCTCTCATATGGTGGCAATCATTTCACTATTCTGAGTGGATGTCACTTTTTGAGGAAACACTTGAGAAATTACTTTTACACAAGTGGTCTCATACAAAGAGTAAGGATAAAGACACCACCAATAGTTTATTTTCATGTGGAAAATCTATATTACAAGTTCATGGTTGTATTCACAAAGAAAATGTCATTGTTTCTATTAACCCTAGTTGCCAACAAAATTTTATCAATATTCAGTTGGTTAATAGATTGCAAGTTACTACAAAGAATATTCACAACACATAGGTTGAGGGTGAAAATGTTCAAATTTTTAAAGATTTGAAGATCACCATGGACAAATATGTGTTGCATTCTGATTTTCATGCTATAGATATGGTTGATGAAGACATTGTTTTGGGATATCCTTGGAGAGAATCAATTGGTACAATTAATATTAATATGAAAAAGAAGTTTCTAAAGATTTGGTACAAGAAAAATAAAATCACATTGTAGGATGTGTCTCTTAGTAAGAAAGATGGGCCCATGGAGGCTAGTAAATAAGTTATTGCCGAGTCTGAAGTTGAATCATAGGCAGAGTCTATAGAAGGAGATGAAAAAAAACTATAGGAAGAACATAATTAAGAAGCTAAGAAGATCATTGACTCAAAGTCATAAAGTGTTGCAGATTTGAAGAAAAAAGAACAGATTCCTACAGTTGTTGTATATCACCATCCACATCATATAGAGAAACAACAGTCATCAATGCAAGGGCATGTGCATCGACACATTTATGCACCAACATGGAACCATAAATGAAACCGATCAAGAGGTGCATGGAGGCCTATTAACACTATAGGAAGACATCGGGCTAGAGAACTAATCCCATGGCAACATCGACATAATGCAGATCAAGATCAATGTGGCAAGGCAACATATATACATCATGTTCGACTTCCATTGGGATGGATGGATGGTCATACTTGGTACCAGTTGGCTACATTGCTTAGTCGATCATATTGTATGGTTTCTTCTTGTGTTTCGAGGACGAAACATGTGAAGGGGGATGGAATGTAGTATGCCTAGGGAGGTAATATGGGGTACCTAGGGATGTAGTATTATACCTAGGGAGGTAATATGAGGTACCTAATGGGAATGTGGTTATGTAGTATTAGTGGAATTCATTTAATATATGAGAGTGTGGTCATTCAATGTAAGGTGGACTAGGTCCACTATAGTAGTTAGATGTAATAAATGTGAGAAGGCTCTCTAGAAGGTTCCTAGGAGATAGAGAGAGCTATATAAAAAAGTGTAAACAATGTATTGAAACACGGTGAATAATATTGTGAATGTATCAAGCATTGCTTGAGGAGTGTTATCCTTCCTTAATGATTAATATATGGTGTTACCCTGCCTCAACGATTTTCTCTATTTTTTGTGTTCAATATTTGATGAATGCTTTGGATTATTCTTGTTGAGATTCTTGGTTATTTTGAGATTTATCTTCAGATCTATTTAGGTACTTAACAATCAGTATCAGAGCACTTTCCTTGGCAGGAAGTGTGGGCAAATATTTTTATTTTTTGCAGATTTATTTTTTTTGAGAAGAAAAAAAAAAGAGGGTTGCAACATTCCAGACGATTTATATAGGTTTTGGTGCAAAATTTACAAAAAATGGTTATAGATCTGAGTTCCTCTTAGGAAAACACCCAAGTTAAAAAAAAAAATCATCTGAAATAGAGTCCAGGAAGTCAAGTTATTTGCATTTTAAAATCTGCAATTTTTAAGTTTTTTTTTTCGTGGACGACCCTATGATTTTTCTGATTTCTGTAGAATCTAGGGCTGAATTTTCAAATAAAATTTCAGATCTGAGTTCTTCTAACAATTTCACCCAATTTAAAATAAAAAAATCGTCCAAATCGGAGCTCTGGAAGTGAACATATCGCTAATTTAAAATCAATTATTTTTGGGGTTTTTTTCGTGATGACGACGAGACTGCAAAGTTCATAACTTTTCATAGCCTGCTCAGATTGCTACCAGATCAATGCCATTGGATAAAACATTTTAAGAGCTTTCTGTTAGGTAGCTAGATAGATAGTGGAGACTATTGAATGTAAGGTGGTATTTGACACTTAACACTTTCTTTTGGTATATTTTATGTGGTGTTTCCAATGGTTATTCCCTCTCAAACCCTCGAAGAAATTCTACACATGACTGAAGCATTCAAAGCCCAATTGTATGAGACATTGCATGACTTTGCAGATGGCCTCAGAGATAGTTTTCATAGTATTCAAGACTCATTGGATAACATGCAAGAGAGATATCTTATGGCGGACATCAGGGATGAATATAATCAAGAAGTATATGTTTGATATGATTTTGAGGCCGATTGTGATGATTGGTATATGGATAGTTGTCATTTCTGGGATGACAACTACTTTCATATTTTATTTGATGACTCTAATCCACCTTCTGTAGAGAATATCAATGTGACAAATTGAGAGCCAATGATTATTTCCAGTGTCCATCCTGTATATTCTACAGTGTTATTATTCCTTCCAGATTCTGCTACGACCATTTTCCACTATGTGGATGGATCTTCTTATTTGGATCCACGTGACATGTGTCAGTCTTTGGAGCATCATTTTTAGTTGGTTATTGAGTTCCAAAATCTTTTGCGGGGAGTTCACATGAGCACTTGGACATGGGACCCTGGTTTACAAGGGCGGTTGGTCTACTTCAACATTGTGGCTTTCCTTTCTACATGGAACCATGGTTTTCTAGTCTACTTCAACACTATGGTCCACACTTATCCATGAGACCCTGGTATATGGTTGTACACCCTCATAACACGCATTGAGGACAACACTTTCATAAGGGGGTGGAATGTTAGGTTGCTAGAGAGGTAGTGAAGGCCATTGAATGTAAGGTGGACTAGGTCCACTATATTATTAAATAGGGCCCACTATGGTAGTTAGATATAATAAATGGGTAGTTAGATATAATAAATGTAAGAGGACTTTTTAGAAGGTTATGCTTCTAGAAGATTCCTCCTCTAGAATGTTCTTAGGTGATGGTAGCACTATATAAAGGGGTTAAAACAATGTAATGGGATATGAAGAGAAGTATTGTATTTGGAGCTATATCTCAATAGGATGATGCCCTCTTGAAGAGGCAAGTGAACATGAGATGATCCCTTCCATAATAGGATTCATTGTATGGTGTTGCCCTACCTCAAGGGTTTTCATATAATAAAGTGTGGTTTCCATATATTATCCTTGGATTTATTATGGTGTATTTTGTATTCACATCTCCGGTTCTTAACATGAACTGAGTCAAAATCTTTTCGAAAGTCCACCCAAAACAACAATAAACTTTTGAAGAGCGATGTTGTGCCTACTCAATAATAGCTCAGAGAGTAAATATGTGGTCAATGGTCTGGTGCTCAGGTTGGAATCCATCTTGTCCTCTGGCTTTGAGTTTCCTTCTCAAGCTCCCTAGAAAGTTTCAAATGGACGCTTGTAGCATAAAGTTTAGAAAACATGTGTCCTACCATGATCATCATGTAGTTGTTGGGATCCATGTTAGAGCCCGATTTGTGAACCAGGTGGATATTGTGATGTGACCAATATTGTGGAAAGCTCGTGTAGACCGCATGATTGAAAAGGTCAGCTAGGTGGTTATCCATAGCGTGAAGGCCCTGCTTGAAAAACTATGCTTGGAACCCTTCCTCATTCACTGCTTTACTACTGTAAGTTTTGTTAAAAACACCTAAAATACTAATTGACTTAAAAAACATATGCTAAAGAAAAGAGTGATGACTTGTTACTTCTTCCGGTCCTATGTTTTTGCATGTTGGTTCTTGATCTACAATGTCCATGGCTTCTATCATTTGAATAAACATATTCTTGTCTTTATTTTCTCCTTGCTCTGAAATCCCTTGATTGGAAGCCATCAAGTGCGCATCTTTGCTCAATTTTTCTACCAAATTCTTGACAAAATTGCAGTTGGTCTTGAGGATGGTCAATTGTTGCTTAGCTCGTAGAAGAGTATTCATGATTTTTGAGTTTCGCACCATATAGTGTTGCTCATCGTCATTGAATTTAGTATTGAGAAAGAGAATAGAGGCTCCATTTTCCTATACCATATCTTCGTGAGACCTTAAGATTCTTATTAGCTCAAGCAAATGGCGATGATCCATAGTTTGCAAGTGAGTTGGTGGAGAAAGAACTACGAATTGACTAGCCTTCAATCTCAAATCAAAAGAAAAGGCATGCAAAATAACTATGCACCAAGTGGAGTGGCTTATGTCAATACGCTAGTGAACCTCTAAAATGAGACTTGCCATATAGATGAGGAGATTGACTCTACTTCCTAGAAAAATAATGTTTCCTACCCAAAATAAGATGCTGAACAATA
Source organism: Picea engelmannii (assembly GCA_009831015.1). NCBI lineage: Eukaryota > Viridiplantae > Streptophyta > Pinopsida > Pinales > Pinaceae > Picea > Picea engelmannii. The sequence continues at coordinate 3,938 of ML829115.1, read as the reverse complement.
GTGGAAAGGGCATGTGATAATTAAAATTCTCGTTGAGCTTGGAGATGAAACCAAAGGTCTGCTTGAAAGCCATAACATAAATTGAAAGTAGACAAGAGGGAGTGTTGAACCTAAGACTAGCATGCAAGTACCAGAGAATTAGCCCCAAAAATCTAATTCTCCAAAGCTCAAACTTAAAAATATATGTACCATGTTCAGATAAATCAGGGATACTAGCAACCAAAATCTGTGCTTTGAGGAACTTTAATTGATCAAGAAACAACCAAGTAAGAAACTGTTTGAGGACAAACATGGGTAGAAAAATGTAAAGAAGCCCAACACCCTCTTTCCTGATTGGAACCTAGTTGCACATTATCCCACTTGCCTCAACCAAGAGTAAAATCAATACTTCAACACTTCCCATCCTCGTAGCTTTGAACATATGTGAGGGGGTGCATAGTCTCTTCATTTTTATTGCTCTATCTTAGTGGATGAGCTTGCAGGTGAGGGACACATGGTGATTTATAATCAAGGTACTTTTCATTTAGTTAGGAGTTAAGGTATGATTTGGGTGGTTTGGACCTTGTTTACCCATAGCACCCCCAATTTTAGCTTTATTGCCATGTTGGCCATTGCATCACTTTCTTATTGTGGCTCCGAAGGACATGAGAAAAAGAAATTTCATAGAACTTTGAAGCCTCATGATGTGCTCTAGTCAAGATCGAATCAAGCATATGGTCAGCTAAACCTTTCTTAATCATAGACATAATTATTATGCTATAATCTCCTAAGACTATAAAATGATGGATGTGCTTTTCCATTGCTAACCTTAAACCCTAGAGTATCAAATAACATTTTTCCTAGTTATTAGAGAGTGTTTTTGAGTCCCAAGCATAAGATAATTCCAATTTTCCTCTTAAATTTAAGAGGATCCCCGCACTTACCACCTTTCTTAACTAAAAACTTTTTACCAATAAAATAAATATAGATCCTTAACCAAAACCTCAAACTTGGGGTGGTCAACAAAAGGCGTTGGCTAAACGTTCTACCTTTTGGGTTTTTTGGCAGAATTGGTTGGAATCCGACGAGATAAATTTTGACAAAATCTTTATTTTCTATTGTTTAAATTGTCTTTCTGAATGTATAAATGGATTCAACGTGCTGAAAACCCCTGGGGCACTTGGATTATACAAACTTAACCACTCAAATCTACAGATCCAACCATTCATCACCGGATTTCAGGCAAAATCAAACGAAAAATGACCAAAACAAACCCAAAAGGTAGAACCTTTAGACTACTACGTCAACAAAATACCCACATCATTATTACTTTACCCGCATCATTATGACTTTATTCCTATAACAGTGCAACTGTTTTTTACGCGTGAAAATAAATTGGGTGACATTTAATGTTTATTGTTCGCATGAAATATAACAACGAAGACAAAGCATTATCCGCTAGCGGTGATCGGACGAATTTCCAGTGAAGTCAAAACCCCAACGCAAATAAAATCGCTCTTCTATCTCCATTTTCAGCCTCTGCAGGCTGCGTAAACTCCCTTGCAATTCAAAATTCACATTCACAGAATAGCAAAAATAATTATAGAAGCTCTCAATTTCTTGGATCCGCCCTTAAAACTCCAGAAGCTCTCAATTTCTCTTTCGCTTCGTAAAGACTCCGATGGCGAGAGGCTCCTCTCAGTCCCAGGCCGCTTCGGTAGTCTCCAGAGCCGGCCCTACGGGGGCGGCGCCCCGAGGCAGCGCTGCTGCCACGGCCGGCCTGAGACGCAGAAGAACGACGGGCGGCAGCGGCGGCGGCGGCAGCGGAAGTGGAGGGTTTGGGGGTAGCGGTGGCGGGAGCAACATGCTCAGGTTCTACACAGATGATGCGCCTGGCCTCAAGATTACGCCCACGGTTGTATTGGTCATGAGCCTCTGCTTCATAGGGTTCGTCACGGCTCTCCATGTCATCGGCAAGCTGTATCGCTACAGGTCCGGAGGAGCTTGAAGAGGGCTTCGGAATCTGCAATCCGTTAAGGTTCTGTAACTTCTGCTGTATTTGTTTAATGGATCTTTAAGAGTTCGTTTTGAAGATACGTTTTTTTCGGTTTGTACTCTTCGGTTAGGGTTTGCAGTTTTCTGTATTTGTAATTTGCGAAATTGGCTCCCTTTTCGGATATTTGATCTACAGTTCTGTAATATTTACTTTCGCCTGAATGTTATGGCAATTGGAATGATGCTTCATCCGGAGCAGTACTGTTTGTGAGTTGCTGGTGTGACTAATTTAGTGGATTTTGTGGCTGATCTGTAGCGCTAGAGTTCATTTGTGACTTTTCCGGTTGATAGATGAGTTTTGGTTTACTGGATGGGTACCTAAACACAAGTGCTTGTTACAGAAGGCTAGGCAAAAATCCGATGAAGAGGGTTATGAAAGAATTGACAAAAGTCATCAAGGAGTCTTCCCTTGATGGCAACCTGAAACTGAAGCATAAATTCATTTCGAGTCGTCTGATGATCTATTCATGGTTTACCAAAAATCCTTAAAAACGATGCCCCTCTTCGTCCCATGCTTAATCCCATTGGGTCTCGTACGAATTTTCTGGCGAAGTATCCAGTCATCAAGCTTAAACCTCATGTCGGGGGCACTGAATCCTACATCAAGGATCATGGTCTTTGTTAACAAAATAAAGAACCTTAGAATTGAAGAGTATGAAACCCTTCTTAGTTTTGACGTGGTGTCACATTTTACAATGATCCCTATGATCTTATTGAAATTACCATTCTTGGTTTTGGTGTGGTCGCCTTTTTCAATGATCCCTATTGACAAAGCTATTGAGATTATTGGCAACTGTACATTTCAAGAAATTGCGAAACTCTGTTTCTGCCTAAAATCCAACTTTTGTAGCTTTCAGAGTGAGATTTGCAAACAAAATTGCAGCGTTGCAAATGGGATCACCTCTACTCCTTGTGTGTTGGCCAATCTCTTCATGTAGCAGTTTGAATAAAAGCTGTTTAACTCATTTACCTTAAAACTAAAATGGTGGTTTAGGTTTGTGGATGATACTAATGTCAGCTGGCCCCATAGCGGGAATGATCTTGACAAATTTGTTGGAGATCTTAATGGCCAATTTGAACACATAAATTTCGCCATAGTGTTGGAGGAGAACCAAACACTTCCTCTCCTTAATCTTTTGGTCTCCAAGAACTCTAATGCGTCCCTTGACTATCAAATATAAAGGAAGGAAAACCGACACCGCCCAGTGCCTTCACATTGAGTCGCATCACCATCCATCCCAGAAAATGGGTGTTGCTAATTTTCCGACTACAAGTGCTTGAAGGAATTTGGATGAAAGTCACCTAGATTAAGTTCCTTTGTTTGTTTTCAAGAGTAATGGTTACGAGGATTGATAGATTGACGAGGCCTTTAGAAAACCCTGTAGGCACTCGTGAATTTTTGATCTAAAAGGATTCGTGGGACGAAAACAAGGTTTTCCTTCCTTACGTCCAAGGTAATGCGAACAAGATTGCTAGGATCTTAAAGGAAAAGAACAATTGGACTACTTTCTCCCCTTTTAACACTATTAAGAAGTTCGTTAGGTTAGTCAAGGATTCGATTGATTCACGTGGCGACATGGTGTCTACCCATTACCTTGTTCATGCAACAAGTCTTGTTTTGGTGAAAGAACATTCTGTTGATATTCTCCATGACTTGTTGAACACACATAAAACTAAGCATTGCATTTGCCTAGAACACACATTTTTTAGCCAATTTTGATCACTGTTCAAAATGTAGAATTAGGAAATGGCAATAGAGAAGCATCCCAATTGCCTTAAAAGGGACAAGGGTATTTAAGATCAACCCTACTTGGCAACTCGTCCTTCACAATCCGAAGGCTACTAATCATGATTCCACTTAAATAACCACGGCCTTTTATTTTATTGTTCCTATAATGTCTTTC
>ML829114.1:38424-58488 GCA_009831015.1 Picea engelmannii | reverse complement strand
TCTAATGCCTCCTTCCTTCTCCTATTGTGTCATTATTGTAAATCCTTCAATCCTATCCCAAGTTGTTCTTAAGGGGGGATGTTAGGATATTTAGACACTTAGGAGTTAGTTAAAATCTACTTGGTCTAATATGTCGTAAGGTAAAAGTGTGTTTCTTTAGTATGCATTAGTATGCATTTGTAGTTAGGATATCCGATGGTCATGATATGCTCTCAACATAGAGTTATCTGACGGTTCATACTCTCCTCGATCTTAACGGCCATTGATCCATGACTTAACACCTAATTGGTACATGATCTCTATTTAAAGAGCATGGAGGGTCATTTGTTGATGATCGATTATGAGAAACTCTCTTGTAAAATATCTCTGTAATCTTTTTTTTTTCTTTAATAAACTGCTCCAAGTGGCCGCGTTGGCTGGGGCTGTGGATGTTTCCCCGTAGGGGTTTTACCACGTGAAAAAATCAATGTGTTGATCTTTGATATGGTTATGTGAGTGGTTATTGAAGGTGTTCATCCTCTGTTGGAATACCTGTGTTGTCGAACAATAATGTGCCACAATATACCATTAACACTAAAACACGCACCAACAAGATTCTTAAACAGAGCTTCCTCAAATCATACTCTACAACAGATACCCTACATCCAAGAGGGAATACACAAAACCTCACAAAGTCATACCTCAAGTATGGTCCACAACATCACTAAGATATAGCCTCATAATAATATAGAAAAACATTTTCACTCTGTAACTAACATGATGCTTTGGATCTCAGACCAACAGACCTGCAATCTCTCCTCAGATCTTGCAACCTCGAACAAGTATCTTCCTCCTTTCCCTTTCTACAGATCCATGCTTTCCCTTTCTATAGCTCGTGGGTATCTGAATTTTCCTCCTCTATGGATTGTGTATTCTTGTGCTTCTCTGTGCATGTGGCTCGTTGATAATCTATGAAATCATGTTTCATTCACTTCCTTTGTATCTATAAAACTTTCGTTCCTTCATATCTTCATTGCCTTAGACCTACGCTTTCTCAGATTTTTCATTGTATACCTGCAAATGGACTTTCACAAAATAGATATTCAATAATGTTCAATACGTAGGTAGGTGTTGATAGGAGTCCCTTTCTCTCTTATTTATACATTTCCAGGTGCCTTCCGCTAGAAGTTTCCTTGTAATTGTTTTACCCCTTTCTCCATATTCTAGGGATAACCCACTTTCTTGTTGCAACTAACTTTATTAATTAGTCAACACATAAATCCTTTACCCTTATTGTTGTAACCACTTCATTATTTCATTCATTTATTTTACAACCACTTTGACTAGGGAATCTTCTTTATAAATTTCTATAATTGTTTAACTTCTTGTTGACCTTCTAGGGGCTTCTAGATTACATTAAGGGTTTATCCAACTTCTCAAGGCCATATCTCTATAACAATGAGGAACTATCTGACGTACCACATATCACTGGAAATAGAATGGAGTGTATTATCTATCTATGATAGTCTTACCTACATATTTACTTATCCTCGCGCATTTAAACCTCAACCAAACTCAGGTCCCTTACCCATACATTTCTATTACCGGAATTCACTATTGGACTTCTCCAAAGGTTGAAATCAATCTTTGAGGGTTGATATCAATCTCCAACATCACTATCCAAAGGTTGAAATCAATGACAACCAATTGTCTAAACCAATTGTCCAACAATGTGAATTGTCTAATGATAGGTAACCATCAGCTAAAGCTTTCCAATATCTACCAAAAATTATTGAGTAGTTACTCACAAGCATGTCAATTACTTGAATATTAAGAGTGGTTCTGATTTTGGGATGTCAAAATACTTAGAAGTCAAAGGTTACATCATCATAGAGATGATTGATGCCTCTGATGATTTTGGGATGTGCACAAAGGAAGTGCTTTACTACTTTAAAAACAGCATAGGATTGCTAATCTACTACTGGGTAATTAAGTTTTGGGCCTTTGAAAGGTGAGCTCATAAAGGCAATTGGGACTTCATTGTTTTCAACATTCTTTTGAGTTAGGATAGCAGCATAGGAGCGGTTAGAAGAGAATGTGTAGAGAGTAAAATCTTGCGAAAATTCGGGGCTCATCAAAGAAGGGGCATCTATTATGGCCCTTTTTACTGAATTAAACGCTTGGTTTTCTAAGGGTCCCCAATGATATTGTGTGTCCTTTTTTATTAAGTTCTGTAAAGGTCTCACCATTTCTGAAAACCTGGGGACGAATCTCTTGACAAAGTTTATTTGGCCTAAGAAATACTGCATAGACATATTTGATGAGGGAGGGGGGAGTTTTGAGATAACTTGAGTCCTTTAAGGGTCGATAATCATCCCTTTGCTTGATACAATAAATCCTAATATCTTACCTTGTTCTATTGTGAAGATAGATTTTTTTGGATTCAAGGAAATTTTGTACTTATGACATCACTATAGAACAGATCTCAAATGAGCTAGATGATCATCTTTGTTTTTCAAGAATATAGTAACATCATCTAGGTAAACTACAACAGATTGATTGATTAAGCCTCGGAAAGAAATGGCCATCGCTCTCTGGAAAGTGGCACTAGCATTAATGAGTCCAAAGGGAATTTTCCTATAAGCGTAGGTGCCCCATGGAGTGCGGAAGGTAGTTTTAAGTTGGTCTAGAGGAGACATCAGAACTTGGTTATACCCTGAAAAACCATCCAATAAGGATAATCTTTCATAACCAGGTACCTGTTGAAGGATCTGTTCCATGGGTGGGACAGGGTAGTTGTCTTTATCAGACACTCTATTAAGGTTTCGAAAATCGACTCATAGTCGGATTTCACCACTCTTCTTCTGGAAAGGGACCAGATTAGAGACCCATTGCGTGTTCCTAACTGGGAAAATTATCTTAGCATTCAAGAGTTTATTTAATTCTTTTTTGATGGTCGGTTCAAGTTTAGGGTGAATTTTTCTTAACTTTTTTTGAAACGACAAGGTTTGGGGTTTCATAGGAATGACGTGTTGTATGATGTTAGGATCAAATGCTTTTAGGTCATCATACATCCATGCAAAAACATCTTTGAATTCCTTAAACAATTTAATAAACGTCGCTTTCTCTTGTTCAGAACACCCCACCCCTAAATTAATGCACTGTGGATTGTCAAATTGTCATCAGAAATACGGAGAATAGGCAGATGTCTTACCTTTTGTTTGATATTTCTTACTGCCTTTGTATGGGATTTTTTCCAAGGAGAAGAATCTTTCTTTAGCCTTTCATTTAAAAATTTTCTATCTTGATCGCAATCTTTGTAAAAATGGCTAACATAATTTAGGCTGCCTAGAAATCTCTGTAACTGAGTTTTATCAGTTATTTTATCAGGGAACTTGTCTGCAAAATCAACAGCGTGTTTCTGCAAAGTTATCTGCCCATTGGAAATGAGATGGCCTAAAAACTTGATTTCAGTTTGTAACAAGTCCATCTTTTTCTTGGAAAGAACTAGGCCTGCTTGCTTGACTGCTAAGAAAAACTTATGTACATGCTTGAAATGTTATTCAACTGAAGAGGAGAAAATTAAAATATCATCAATATACACAATCAACAAATCAAAATATTGTTTTAATGTTTCATCCATAACCCTCTGAAATTTAGATGGAGCATGTTTCAATCCAAAGGGCATAACATTCCACTCATAATTCCCAGCTGGTACATTAAAGGTTGTCTTAAATTTGTCTTTCTCATTTGTGGCTACTTGCCAAAACCCTGACTTCAAATCAAACTTTGAGAAGATTTTTGATCCTACAATTCTGGTAACCAGATTGCTCTTATTTGGGATTGGGTAAGTATCATCAGCCAAAAAATTATTTAGAGGTTTATAATTTACTACCTGACTGGGAATTCCTCTGACCTGTTCTGAATGCTTGTTAACATAGAACCCATAATAGTTCCAGGGACTTGTGGATTTTCTTATTAGTCCTCTTTCTAATAAACTCTTAACTTCATCAGCACAGAGTTTTTGATATTCTGCATTCATAGGAATTGCTTTGCTTCTGCATGGTGTTCCAATGTAGTCTTCTTTATAAGGAAGATAAACAACATGTATTTGTTGCTTCCAGAATGCAGCAGGATTTTCTGAACAAACTGTCTCTTGCAGAATTTTTCTGAGATGAGAAATTCTATCTTGAACATTGGGTCTATGCAATTGATCATTGATCCTGAGAATTCCTTGTAGAATTTTTAGTTCAGAAAGCCTTTTCCCTTTGAGTAGATTTATCTCTACTGAATCTGTACAATGTGGGGTAGAGATAAAGGGTAATTTGATGATTTTTCCCTCTGGATTTGTGATAAAATATCCTTGTTGGTCTGGAGATATTTGGGTATATCCATGAGGAGAGACAACAACATGAAAGGGTGTGTCGAGGACACAGGCAACTAGTATTTCTGCTAAATAGAATCTCATGTCTAAGCAGAATTTTTGGAAACATAGAGTTGCCTTGGGAATGTAGAAAGAGATGGTATTTAACACATTTCCAAGTCCAGTGACTGTCAAGTTTGTCGTATCCCATAATGAGACTGGGATTACATGTTTATTCAACAAATTTAAATCAGAACTAGTATCAACCAGAGTTTTGAGTTGAAAATGTAGGTCTTGGATTTTTAACTCAATTAGGATATGGTAGGGCTGATGCATTAATTTGCAGGATTATTCTTTGGTCTTTTTGAGCTTATTGATTTCTTGTCCTAAATCAGAAAGGGAGAGTGTTTTCACATGACAGGAAATTACCTTTGCCTTTGCTGGTTCTATCTTTGGTCTTGACACTTGTCTACTGGTATGCCATTCATGGAATGAAATATATATGCCATTTAAATCCATGAAATGTTTCCATTTATCAGCTAGACTCAATTTTTCTTTGAGAGAAGTGGAAGCAGCAAAATATTTGGCTCGGGGATGTGTATAAAGGTCCCAATTTAACATATTTTTCATCCAGTTGTCTGGGACATATGACTTCTTACATCCTTTGGCAATTTTCAAGAATTTGATGATCTCGGGTCTAGTGGGGGTTTTGATATCTTTAGGAAAAGGAATTTTTATTCTTTCTTCTATCTGTTGATTAGAGTTATCAAATATGGCTAGACAATGAGAGTCATGTGGGAAAGGAATGTCTGAGCATTGAGGATGAGGACATGCTTCTTTTGTTGTAGAAGAGGGAGGAGGAGTATTAGTTCTAGGATTATGATGGTCATGCATAAACTTGAGATTAGAGTTATGTACAGAAGTTTGTAAAGTAGATAAGCTAACTACCTCATCACAGTCAGGACATTTGACAGAGAATGGAACTTCTCCTATTTGTCCAGCTAGGGATCTAAGTGACATATGTACACAGTATTGAAGAATAGGTGGAGGAGGTATGTTTGGTTTAGGCCAAGAGGAACTGTGAGAAAACTGTTTTTGTGGAAAAGATAAAACTGCAGCTTCATCAGTTTCTTTAATCTGAGCAGAGGTAATATCTCTTTGGATGGGAATCTTAGGGGTGTCTATTACCCAATCAGTGGGAAATGAGAGTTCTTCCCATCTGATTGTACTGTGTTCAACCTTTTGATTTAAAGCATCAGTCAGTACTAGGGTGCTTTCCATAGAGTCTTTGCTAGGGGAATGGAGTACAGCAGGATACATGGTGTTTGTGTATCGAAAACATCCCTTAGCCAGAATAGCAATATTTCTTCTTTTGGCTTTCATATGAAATCCAGTGGTTAATATTTGCAGTTTAAGGATATCTCCAAGGGTTTCATCAAAAGCAGAGACAACAAAGTTTGGATAACAATCAAAGTAAACTGGGCCATTTGATAAGGGTGCCACAATCCCAGCAATAATAGAATCTGTGAATTTGTCGTGGGTTAAATCTCTAATTATGCATAAAACATATGCATTTATGCCTTTGTGTACAAGGGCATTTATTCCTATACGAATGCACCCAAAATGGACAAACTTAGTTCCATGTTTCTTTGCTTCTCTTTGTATTTCTTTAGGATCTAGCAGGGATATGGTTTGTACTTCATTACTATTCTGTTGTATGGTACTGACCGATTCTTTCACAAATATTATAGTGATGGCTTGGAGGTGGAACATATTCAGATCTTTATAGACTTGGGAAGGGTTTATAGCTAGTAATTTCCAAGCAGCTTGAGGATTTTCCTCAAAAATTTCCATATTGGCTTCATTTATTGACTGAGACCGACTCATAGAAAACATAGATGCTAAACCATCTTGGCCAGAAGTACTATCTTTTGATTCTTCTTCAGATCTTTTAATTTCTCTAAAAGACATTGACTTAGAATCCATTCGGACTATTTCTACTTTTACACAGAAAGGGAGGGATTTGAGTATTACTAACTTGCCTTAACAAGTGTTCACACAGGCTGCTGGCCTTTTCACCAGGTAAAAGCTAGAAAGCTTCGAATGAATGACACAGACAAAGAACTTTACAGAAACAAAACACGCGAATAGCTAGAACAGATCGAGAGATGTTGTTATCATACCCGGGGCAAAAATGATGTTTGGCTCTGATACCATTTGTAAGCAGGGGCTTCCTCTGGAAGAGAATGAAGCTTGTTGAGACTAAATCTTCTATGCGCGTTGATGCTAGACACCCACCATTTTTTCCCTAGGTATGATAACAGCATCTCTCGATATGTTCTAGCTATTCGCGTGTTTTGTTTCTGTAAAGTTCTTTGTCTGTGTCATTCATTCGAAGCTTTCTAGCTTTTACCTGGGGAAAAGGCTAGTAGCCTCTGTGAACACTTGTTAAGGCAAGTTAGTAATACTCAAATCCCTCCCTTTCTGTGTAAAAGTAGAAATAGTCCGAATGGATTCTCTGACTGTCAAAATTGTAGATAATATTGTTCAAATGTCTGCATCTACTTCAGAATCTGCTTTATGTCAAATGGTTCACTACATGCCTTCCATAGAGAGTTTAGATCCAAGATTGAAAGAAGTATATAAAGGGACTTGAACCCCAAACTCTCCCAAATATGGTTTAGGCTATATCGAGCAATGTGATATTGCCATTCCTCCATGCAGATTCTCCAATCCATTACCCAAGTCCATGACCAGACCTGCCGTAGAAGAAATAATGAAATATCTGACAATTATGTCTGGTTGTCAAAAGGGAGAATTCCCTTGAGATTGGATAAAGAAAATGACTAATTTGGATTTATTTACAAATCCCGAAGCAGAAGAATTTAATCTAAGTACTCCTAAAGATGAAAAACAGAGACTATCCCAAAATTGGAAGGAGTACATGAATATAAATAAATGTTGGATTTCTTTCTATGAATGGAAGAAATCAAGTTTATACTTATCAGTCCAAGTCACAGGCCAGAGTTCTGAAAACCCTGGACATAAATGGAAGAGTATGGAGGGTACTACTATAGAGTCAAAAACCACATTCCCTCCTTTCCAGAGCATCTTGCTCGAAAATGACTCTAATCATGCAAAAGCCACTCCTTTACTCATAGATACTGGAAACCATCTTTCCGGCATTGATAAAAGAGTCCAGAATGTATCTGAACAATTAAACTGGACAAATACTGCACTTAGAGGTATGGCTACTCAGGTCTACCAGTCAAAAGAAGAAGTTAAACCTAAGCAGATATATGATTTACAGGTATCCACCAACACAATTGCCCATTCTGTGAATCAGATACAAGAAAAAGTTGTAAATATAGATTCAAAGATGGAGGGTACTTTGAAAGAAGTCTATACTAAACAATCTGAGAAACATGAATAAGTCCTAGAATAATTAGGCACGTCCTTGACTGCAATGGGTAAAAATCTTACTGAACTCAAGAAGAAGACCATTAAAGAAGATAATCATATTCCAGATTCTTTTCTCAGATCTCCCTCTCACATGTCTATCCTATCGCCTCTTGTATATAACCCTTCTAAAAAACCCATCCAAAAGAAGTTTCCTTTTTTCTTTCCTCCTGAAAATTCCAATCCTGAAATCTCCAAAAAGGATACTGAAGATCCCTTGGCCATGGTTAGCATCCGCAAACCTTCATATGAACCCATTCCACCTCATTCTTCTAGACCTGTTGCTCCTGACTTAATTGGAAAAGAAAAAGTTCCTGAAGGACTATCTTATGCAGATGAATGGTATCAAGAATGGAACATAGATAATCTCTTAGTTGGACAAATCAGACAGGTTATTGATAGAATGTTTGTAGCATATAAAATCATGTGTATGAAGGGAAAGGGAGAAGTTGAAGCCTGCAAATCCATTATCCAGTGCTTCACTGGAACACTTAGCAAATGGTGGGAAATTACCTCATCTCCCTTGATGATTGCTAAAATGGAAGCTGAAAATCTAAAAGATGAGCAAGGGGATATTGTTTACCATTCTGATGGTAATCCCATGAATAATATGATTGGAGCCTTGACTACTCTCATTTTAGAACATTGGTGTGGCACAGAGACTGAAATCTCTGATAAACATGAAATTGTCTTAATGAACATGAAATGTAGAAAGATGTCCGAATATGAACAGTTTCACAAAGAATGGACGCAAAGAATCTTTGAAGTAAAAGATAGCAAAAACTTGCTATGGAAACAAGTTTACATGGCAGCCCTACCCAGTAGGTTTGTATAATATCTAAAGATAGAAGATACATTTTCTCTGCCTTATGAAACCTACACTTGGGGAGAAATTTATGCTATCATTACTAAAGCCCTGCTAGGACTCTGCACCAGTATAAAGATTCAAAAATCTGTTTCCAAAACTTCTTATTTTCCTGATCAAAAGTCTATCTGTGAACAGTATGTTATTTACAATACAGACATCCAGCCCAGAAAAAAGAGAAAGGAGTATAAAAAGGACAGAAATAGAAAAGGCAAATACAAATATTTTTCTAGATCTCATTATTATGCTCCAAATGATATTAAATTAAAAACACATAAGGCAGAATCCAAACAATAGGTTAAATGTTGGATTTGTGGAAAAGAAGGACATTATGCCCATGACTGTCCGAATAATGAAGCAGCAAGAAAAGGAAAAGGAAAACTCTCTGAGCAAAGGGCTAAGGAATTCAGAGATAAAAGGGAAAATGAGTCAAGAAGGCAAGTAAGGTTTCCATGCAACAGATGTGGAGATCCATCACATGAAACCAATGACTGTCCACAGAGTCCATTCATCCCACCAAAACTAGAAGCCCACCTTCTTAAATCAAATTGTTATTCCTCGGAGTCCTCTGATGAATCCTCGTCTACCCAATAATTTGTTGTAAATAATTCATGCACTTGTAGCAATCCTTATCAGTGTACTTGTACAGAAACCCATAGTGAGTCTACTAGTACAATTTCTATTCCTACGGAAAAGCTTAAAGTCTGCATGCACAGTTTTAAAGGAGACAACGAAGCCCAAATGCTTGCACAAATCAAGAGTTTGCCAAAAGGAGAAATGAAGACTGCGCTCCTAGACACATATGTCAAAACAATTAAGGCAGAACAAAAAGGTCAGATCTCTGTTTCAAAAAAGCAACCATTGTTTTTAGATGCTTCCTATGAGAAAAATACTAGAACATATATGAAATATAATAGAGAACCAAAGATACAGGAAATTTCTGTTTCTGACTTAGTTAAAGACCTGTCTTCTCTCAAAATGGAGGTTGCATCCCTTTGCAGAGATCTTGATATTTTACAGCAAGAAGTTGAACATGGTTATCCTATAGATTCTTGGGCCAGACAAGAAATACATGTTTTAAAAGAAAGAATAAACTCCATTCCTCCTCCATTAGAAGATGCTCCTTTTGAAACAATTGCCCAAGAAAAAGCAACAAATCAATTTTTAGAAATGGCAAGCATGCAGGTTTTACCCATTTCTTATCAAAAATACTATGTGCAAATCCAATTAGAAATTTGCAGAGAAGTTTTTACCCTGATAGCACTCATCGATACACGATCAGACATTAATTTACTACAAAAAGATAAAATACCTGCCAAATACTGGGGACCAAGTTTTGGTAGTGTTACTGGTTTGGGAAACCATGATGTTGCCTTCAAATATGAAATACCAAGAGAAAATATATTATTGGGAGAATATAGTATTGGAATGAGATTTCATATTGTAGACTCTCCAATATATTGCATTTTGGGGGCACCATTTCTATCAATGGTCTCACCTCATGGTTCTTGTATAACTAATAGTTTACTAGGATATTTCATCACCATTCCTGCCTTCAAGCATCACTCCTACAAAATATTTGAATTACCTTTTGTTTCAGAAAGTTTTATGCAGGTTGGTTATTTAAATTGTATGGTGATTGTGAAAATCTTTAATAAAGATAGTGGAAGAGCTGAAGAACATTATTATGATGAATCCATTCCATGGACAATATTTCAAGCAAATTGGAGACCTACATGGCAGCTAAGGCATACAAAATTCATTGAACTCGGCCTCCCAGTATTCTCAAGAAATACAAATCCCACTATCATTCCTCCTCAACATGTCCTAGGAAAAATGCATCAACCTATTATTATCACCTCTAGAGAAAAATTGATTGATCTAGGTGATCTCTCAAGGCTCAGAACAACAGAAAATCAATGGTATGAACCAACCATAAGATCATGGTGCAGATCACCTGTTTATCATTCATTCCATATTAACAGGATGCGTGCTCTATCTGATTGGCCTTAGCAAAATCCAAATAACATTGTACATGGGTTAAATTATGACCAGTATAAAGCAACATGGTTCAATGCCTTTTTATGGAAAGCCAGATTTGAGTTCTTTTACACCCAGGTTCGTTTTGCACACATGTTCAGAGATTGGGAAGAACCAAGTTGGATTATGGAATGGTGGGAAAATTTTGGGTTAAATCCTGTTAATATTAATCCAGAAGCATCAGAAACTACCTGCATGTTTCCACAATGGCATAGACCATTAAATTCCATAAATGATATGTATTTTGAAGAAGAGTTCAAAGCCATATTTGTACAAGAAAAATATCCATGGATTCTTCGGACAAAGTTTATGCTACAAGGGCCAGAAGATGAAGATGATCCAGAACTATTAAGGCAAGTCTATACCCAACATTGGGATCCATACATATTCAATCATTTCAAAGACTGACCCTTCGACTAGTTCAAGTCTAGGTGGCCGACAGTGGTGCCATCCATTTTCCGTGGGTTGTCAATATCAACTCCACTGTGTAAATAAGTTCAAGTAATAAGTGTGTCAAAAGTCATCATGAAAACTCAGAGCACTTCTCCGACTTTTGGTGCAGTTTGACCCACATTTTCATGATAGCTCTTACTATATCTGTCCTATTATGAGAATCTTGCATGATTACTCAGGTGGGTATGTCCTTTGCTTTAAGGGGAATCCTGCGTGACCACCCCGACAAAATCTTTTTGTACAAATAAAGATGTCCATCAGATAGATATTCCTGTGTGAATGATCTACCGAATCTCTTTATGGCCGACACATAGGGCCATAAGTCATATCTATCTTCTAGTGTCATGAGTACTCCTCCACTCAAAAATCCTATACAACGAGGATGAGAGCCTCGTTCTCAGCAGAGGCAGTTGAGTCCGCAGTGTTGAGTCTTTCTAGCTTCCCTCTCTCTGAAGCTCGAGTCTTTCTGTCTTAGGGTGTTGTGATAAGCCTGCGTGATTCTGGCTCGGCCAGCGCGAACCTAAAGTGGCAGCAACATATAGATCGAGTCTGTCCCAGTGTATGAGCCTCCTGCTCAGTCGATAGTCAGTCTGTTATCAGTGCATCTGGCACTTATCTTATGTAAATCCTGGTAGCCATTTGGCTCTCTGATTAATATAAAGCTCTGATTTCTTTATAGCTTCCGCAAATCTCTGTTGAATCTTTATTTTCTGTGCAAATGACCATGGACTTGGCATGTTGATGTTATTCGAGTCCGTAAATTGCCAGCTCCGGTGAGTAAGGTTGACTAGAGGGTGGATATAGAAGCCGCAGTGAACGCCGGTAGTAAGTCCCGCTAAGGAAAGTGGCCGCTAAGGGCAGTGGTAAGCATAAAGGTGAGTCTGGAAATCCATTAGCTCAGCTTCAAATAACACTGGTTCATGAAAGGGAATGTCCTGATGGAGTTCGGGATGAGTATCTTTATGGTGGGTGTCTAGCATCAACGCGCACAAAAGATTCAGTCTCAACAAGCTTCACTCTCTTCCAGAGGAAGCCCCTGCTTACAAGTGGTAAGTTTGTTGATCGTCGTCGAAGACTATCCAATTCATGATGTTGTCGAGAACAGATGGCCTAAACAAGTTCGATGGAGAATTCATAAGGGGACAAGCCTTCTGCAGGAAAGAGTTTCGAAGCTACGTTAGCTAACAAATCGACTTCTGAATTATTCAATCTAGGAATAGAATTTATGTTAAAAGCAGAAAACGTATTCATCAAATTCCATACCTCATATTGGTAGCTTTTAAGATGCAGAGACAAACAGTGGATAGAATCTCTTACCTGTCTAACCACGATTTCTGAATCGACAAAGACAGTCAAATTTTGAATGTTCATATCTAATGCTTTCCTGAGGCCTTGCAATAAAGCCTCACATTCTGTTGTGTTGTTTGTACATTCAAAATCTAACTTGCATGCAATCAGGGTTTTGTTACCTACTGGATCAATAATAATGCACCCCACACCAGCTCCTTCCTTGGACTTTGACCCGTCAAAGTAAAGAGACCATATTTGATTTTTGTCAGGTGCATGAGACCATTGGGTAGAAACTGCTGGCTGCATATATGCCACAATTTTGGACTATTGTTCTGGGTTAGTGATAGTGGAACTCTCGGCCATGAAATTGTCGAAAAAGGTATCCATCCCTTGTATTTCGAGTGAATCGACAGAAGGTGTAAATGGTTCATTGGGATCATTTAAATCTGTCACTGTGAAATTTAGGTAATGTTCACGATTTACCTTGATTTTCGTGGGATTTCCGTTGTCGGGCAGCCACAAGTGAGACCAATCCATCGTGAAATATCCATGTAGCTCTTCTGACCAGTCTCTACTTAAAAACAAACCATAAACTTATGGAATATCTACAACAATAATATCAAATACTTGATGAACTTTGGGGTTAGACGATAATCTTATAAGCACATTCCTTAATTCGATCTCACTGATTTTTTATTATTGATTATTATTATAGGACAACATACTCCTCACATTTTTGTTTGTACATGAGATTCCTAGTTCTTCCATAATAATCTTGGAGATGACACTAGGGCCAGATCCACCATCTATTAAACAACAATGAGATATCATATCCATAATTTTTAAATAAATATAAAAGGAGTATTTTTTATAGGGTTCCTAAAATTATTTACACCTATTATATTTACACGTGGTTCATCTTCACCAAGTTCTTCAGATACACTAGCTATGGGAGAAGCTTTACCTTCCATGAAATTCTTTATATGTTGTGGTTGTTCTCGAATGGTGACCATGTCCAGGAGAGGTGCATCTACTTTTATACTAGCTAGTTGGTTTAGAATATTATACTTAGATGAAGGAAAAGAGAATGATGTCTCTTGAATATGAGTTGTCGTGATAACTTGAGGATTTGTTCTTTGGGAAGAGGAACTAGGAGAAAAGGTAGTTTTGGGAATATTACCCTTCCCTTTATTCATCTAAGATTTATTTCTTGTGTTTAATAACATCACTTCTTCTTCAGGAGCCAAATCTAAGGTAACAATAATTATTTCAATATGTTTTCCAAAGATTGACTCTTCTGCCCTTTTTTTAACCTCACAAGTACTTTCCTCATTATTTTCATCACAAAAATTACACCAAGCCCTAGATAGAATAGCCTTTGGCTGATTTAAATGTGAAGAATTAGTGGGACAATTTATTAAAATGGCTTGAGAAAAAGAAGATTCAACTAAAGATGAATTTGAGGCAATGCACTTTCTCTCCTAAGAAATCATTTGATTTCTCATGTATTGAACAAGTTGTAATACTGTAGACATATCATCCCTCTTTTTTGAATCTTCCTTAGCAAGACATGCTATTTCTAGTTTCCCTTCACACTCCAAATAAGTTTGAAGTGCATACCCTAGGTTGGTTACATTTTTCTCTTCTAATCTCTGACGATAAGAAGATGTTGTTGGACTACAACTGTTGTTATACCAAAACCCATAGGCATTAGTCTCTGTCACAATCACCATAGTTAGGATCCATGAGAGGGGGTTAACTTGAAACTCATGGAAAGCACTAAACCCAATGTCCAACAATCTCCCCTCAGCACGTGTTGGGTGATTTTTGAACTCAAGACTTGTCGCTCTGATACCATTTATTGGACTACGATTGTTGTTAGAACAAAACACACAAGTGTTAGTCTTTTCCACAATCACTAGAGTTAGGATCCACGAGAGGGTGTTAACCCATGTCATGAAACTCACAGGAAGCGTTGAACCCAATTTCCAATAGATGGAAAATCATTATAGTATTGAATAAAAGCAGCTTGGTTATTAGGACAGTTCAACTCATGAATTTGGTTGTATAACTTGGTAAAGCGGATATTAAAATATTTTTTGTCTTGTCGTTATTATAAACAATGTTATTATATTTCTCAACAAAAATGTTGGGTTTTTTGGATGCCCATAAGTTGATTTGATCCAGTAAGTCAATTTATCCCAAGTCAAAATGACATTAGGAGGCAATTCAAAAAAATCAACTCCAGTTTTTCCTTCTAAATAATTGACAAATAAGCGCACACAAGTATAATTATCATTTTCTCCTATATTATGACATTCATTAGAAAATGTAATTAAATGTTCTTTGGTGGAAATGGTGTCATTTCCTAAAAAAAATGGCAAATGATATTTGAATTTTGGAAGGGGATTTGTAGTTGGTGCAAGATTCAAGGGTGAAGATACATGCCATGTTGTATTAGTTGCATCTTCTTCAAACTAAAACAAACCAATTTTTTTTATCACTTTGGCAGGGTTGATTGTATATTGAACTAGGACATGGTAACTAAAAATACTTACAATTATGGACGAGGAAGATATTTGTGAGGATGTTGATGAGCTAGTACCAAAAGAATAGCCTAAAGATTTCATCTTAAAAGAGGTTGAAAATAAAGATGTAGATGAACTAGATGGGTCTGATAAATATCTTCAATGTTTAGTATGGAGACTTTCTTAAACAACCTTTCTTCTTCCAATTTCAGATACAGGGTTAATCTCAGGGGATAAAAATCTCTTCCTTTGAGAAGAATGAGATCTACAAGACATAAGTCAACCTTTTAACGAGGGGGATGATTTGGACAATCCTTTGTTGGGATTCCTGATGTTCACAAATTATAATATATTTGGAAATAACCTCCCAAGAACGGTGAAGTTTAGAGAAACTATGAGTTGTTTCCAAAATTGTATTAAATAAAGTTAAAGAAATGTTGGTCTGATCATATAAACCATCACCAATATTAGGTTGTCTCACAACAAAAAAATTCATGAAATCATAAAATAAAGAAGAAAACTAAAAAATAAAACTAAGTACATAAAATAAATACAACTACTAGGAAACTATGGATGAGTTCCCCAGTATGGTCACCAAATAAATGTTGATGAAAAGAAATGGTTAATCTAATACCAACATTTTGTAATATTTCTAGGCTAAGGAAAGATAATTGGGATTGTTACCCTATGTTTATATCCCTTTTTCAAAATTATCAATTAATATTCAAGAAATATGTTCTTGAGATCAATGTTGTCTTTTTATGTTGCTTATGATAAAGAAAAATAAAATATTTATATCAAAAAAATATAAATATTTTGATGAATAGTCATGAAAACAGAAAAATATGAAACAAGATCACACATATACTCCAAAATAAGATCTCAAATCCATGATGTGATTTTATTCATTCAGTTCTGGAACACTTCCAATTACATTCTTTCATACCCAGATTGGGTAAGGATGAGGAAAATACTTAGAAGTCAAATGTTACATCATCATAGAGATGACTGATGCCTCTGATGATTTTGGGATGTGCACAAAGGAAGTGCTTTACTGGTTTAAAAACAACATAGGCTTGTTGATCTACTGCTGGGTAATTAAGTTCTACGCCTTTGAAAGGTGAGCTCATAAAGGCAATTGGGACTTCATTGTTTTCAGCGTTCTTTTGAGTTAGGATAGCAGTGTAGGAGCGGTTAGAAGCAAATGTGTAGAGAGTGAAATCTTGCAAAAAGTTGGGGCTGATCGAAGAAGGGGTGTCTATTATGGCCTTTTTTATTGAATTAAACGCTTGGTTTTCTAAGGGTCCCCAATGATATTGTACATCCTTTTTTATTAAGTTTTGTAAAGGTCTCACCATTTCTGAAAAACTAGGGACGAATCTCCTGACAAAGTTTATTTGTCCTAAGAAAGACTGCATAGACTTTTTTGACGAGGGAGGGGGGAGCTTTGAGATGACTTGAGTCCTTTCAGGGTTGATAATCATCCCTTTGCTTGATACAATAAATCCTAAGATCTTACCTTGTTCTACTGCGAGGATAGATTTTTTAGGATTCAAGGAAATGCCGTACTTACGACATCACTGTAGAACAAAT
The DNA here is from genome assembly GCA_009831015.1 of Picea engelmannii. Classification (NCBI taxonomy): domain Eukaryota; kingdom Viridiplantae; phylum Streptophyta; class Pinopsida; order Pinales; family Pinaceae; genus Picea; species Picea engelmannii. The sequence continues at coordinate 41,918 of ML829114.1, read as the reverse complement.
CTCAAATGAGCTAGATGATCAGCTTTGTTTTTCGAGAATACAGTAACATCATATAGGTAAACTATGATAGATTGATTGATTAAGCCTCGGAAAGTGATCTCCATCGCTCTCTGGAAAGTGGCACCAACATTAATGAGTCCAAAGGGAATTTTCCTATAAGCGTAGGTGCCCCATGGAGTGCGGAAGGTAGTTTTAAGTTGGTCTAGAGGAGACATCAGGACTTGGTTATACCCTAAAAAACAATCCAATAAGGATAATCTTTTAGAACCAGATACTTGTTGAAGGATCTGTTCCATGGGTGGGACAGGGTAGTTGTCTTTATCAGACGCTCTATTCATGTTTCAGAAATCAACGCATAGTCAGATTTCACCACTCTTCTTCCGGACAGGGACTAGATTAGAGACCTATTGCATGTGCCTAACTGGGAAAATTATCTTAGCATTCAGGAGTTTATTTAATTCTTTTTTGACGGTCGGTTCGAGTTTAGGGTGCATTTTTCTTAACTTTTGTTGAAACAACATGGTTTGGGGTTTCATAGGAATGACGTGTTGTATGATGTTAGGATCAAAGGTTTTTAGGTCGTCAAATGTCCATGAAAAAACATCTTTGAATTCCTTAAACAATTTAATAAACGTCGTTTTCTCTTGTTCAGAACACCCCACCCCTAAATTAATGCACTGTGGATTGTCATTAGTTCCCAAGTTTACTTTTTCATACGATAAAGAGGAACTATTTGTTTTACAATTGACCGATTGTTTGAATTTGTCTTGAAGATCATAAAATTTTTCTAATCTAACTACGTATTTAGGGATAGAATTTACCATGTCCGATGAAGATTCAGGAGATCTTGGATCTGGTATTACTATGAAATCGTGAAGATTCTTGTCATGAGTGCATTCCTCGATCACTACACCTTGGAAAGTTTCTTCCATATGCAGGAAACTAATAATTTGTTGATCGTCGTTGAAGACTCTCCAATTTGTGATGTTGTTGGGAATAGATGGCCTGAACAACAGGTCGATGGAGAATGCATTCGAGGACAATCCTTCTGCAGGAAAGAGTTTCGAAGCTACGTTAGCTAACAAATCGGCTTTCGAATTATTCAATCTAGGAATAGAATTTATGTTAAAATCAGAAAACTTATTCATCAAATTCCATACCTCAGATTGGTAGCTTTTAAGATGTGGAGACAAATAGTGGATAGAATCTCTTATTTGTCTAACCACGATTTCTGAATTGCCAAAGAAAGTCAAATTTTGAATGTTCATATCTAATGATTTCTTGAGGCCTTGCAATAAAGCCTCATATTCTGTTGTGTTGTTTGTACATTCAAAATCTAACCTGCATGCAATCAGGGTTTTGCTACCTGCTGCATCAATAATAACGCAACCCGCACCAGCTCCTTCCTTGGACTTTGACCCGTCAAAGTAAAGAGACCATATTTGATTTTTGTCGGGTGCATGAGACCATTGGGTAGAAACTGCTAGCTGCATATATGCCACAATTTCGGATTGTTGTTCCGGGTTAGTGATAGCGGAAGTCTTGGCCATGAAATTGTCGAAAAAGGTATCCATCCCTTGTATTTTGGGTGAATCGACAAATAGTGTAAATGGTTAATTGGGATCATTTAAATCTATCACTGTGAACTTTAGGTAATGTTCACGATTTACCTTGATTTTCTTGGGCTTTCCATTCTTGAGCAGCCACAAGTGAGACCAATCCGTCGCGACATATCCATGTAGCTGTTCTAACCAGTCTTTGCTTAAAAACAAACCATAAACTTCTGGAATATTTACAACAATAATATCAATTACTTGATGAACTTTGGGGTTAGACGATAATCTTATAAGCACATTCCTTAATTCGCCTATAACCTTAACACTAGTTCAATCAAGTTGGATGATCTTTAAGGTGGATGGTTCAACTTCAGCATTAATCTTCTGACACATAGACCATGGCATTACATTGGATGACGCTCTTGAATCTACCATACAATTGTGCACGTTCCTATTAAAGATTTCAAAAGTTAACAAAAATGGAGGGACGTTTCTGCGAGTACTAATGGCGGAAGCTTGTGGCTTTTTACTCGCAACCTCTAAAACCAATTTATCTACATTTGTTACATTATTTACAGGAAGGTCCCTTTTTTCGTGAGGATCAGAATTATTCTTAGCGGAGGCCTTCTGAGGAACTTTTGGGTTATTCTGAAAAACTTTGTTACTGCTTGGATTGTCGTTTTTATTGTTCTCTATAATATTCTATAACATTTTTTGTAGAAGAAATGGGAATTTTAATAATTCATAAACAGAAATGTTAGCCCTTAACTTTTTAAAATCTTCAACTAAATCATAATCTAAGCTTGGGTTCGCATAATTATGTTTAGCCTTAGTTGTTTTAGACTGTTTTGGGGGCAAAGTCGTAGTATTTTCAGAAGAAGGTTTGTTTGTTGTCTTACTCCTAGTATTGTAGGGATGTACTGTCTCGAAATTAGCTTGAAAAATGCTATCTGAGAAGTGTCCAAAAATGTTTGGAGAAGACTCATCTTCTTCAAATGTCTCTTGTTCAACTACTTCCTCAGGGATCTCAGGGGGAATCAAGTTATCCTGGGCTTCTAGAATTGTTTGAATGGTGAATTGCAGGCTTTCTAGATTTAAGCCTTCGGTGTTTGAATTAGGTCGGTTGGGGGGAAAAGGCTTCCTAAACAGGGGTTTGTAAGGCCCTTTGCTCGAAGAAGCTTCTTCGGCCATCCTTTTCAAATCTATAACTTGATTTGATAGTTTTTGAATGACTTTTTGTAAGTTTTCTAAATCTGAGCTTTCAAGTTGCGTTTTGTTTTGGGCAGGTCTAGGGAGGATTTCGATTTTATTTTTGGAAGATGAACTAGTCTCTATTTCGTTGCTAGTAGTGTCTTTTAAGCTAAGGATGTCTTTCTCAATCTGACTAGCCTCTTCGAAGGCCTCTAACAACATGGATTTCTTAGATCTCTTTACCCAAATGGCTATACTTTCATGTAAGGCTTTCATATAATATGCTATGATAAGATTCTTAGCAGGCATCGAATACATAGGGATTCGGTTCTTTAGTGTTAAGAATCTTTGGTTAAATTCTTTGATTTTCTATTTGGGGTTCATTCTTAAACTAGAAAGCTCCATGACTAGAACTTGTAGGGACTTTTCGTCTCCAAACTTCTCAAGAAAACAGAATTCAAACTTCTCCCATGACACGATGGTATGGGGTTGCTGGGAAAAGTACCAGGTAGAGGCATTTCCCTCGAAATTATAGGGGAACAATCTATAGACTACGTCTTCATGCTCGACATTACGAAGTCTAATGGATAACATAAACTTTTTGATGTGATCTTTGGTGATTTGTTTAGAGTCTGGGTCAAACTTGGGGAGCCACTTCTCTGTATGTTTGGGTAAGGGATGCTAAGGCCCGAGTACGGCTACTGCATCTTGGTCGAGCCAGGGTCTGGAAGGATTGTTCTAGTTGGC
>ML829114.1:5839-35132 GCA_009831015.1 Picea engelmannii | reverse complement strand
GGAGGTAAAAGAGTTATGACCACACAAACAAATAGGTTCATAAGAATCCAAAAGATCATTTTAATGCAATCAACATGAATCCCAACTGTAGGTTTTCACGCTTGCAGTCGTGAAAATGAAAACGAAAAGCAGGTATGCGAAAGAAAAAGATAATAGTGTCGTTTTTAAAACAATTGTGACGAGTATTGAGGGTTCAAAACCCTTGTGTAGGCAGCTTGTAAGGAAAAGATAGGAATGAAAATGGTTTCCAACAAGTGGTCATTGGATAGCCCCCAACATGACTAGCAGAGGTTGGTTGCACATCTCCAACATGATTAGAATAGGTTAGTGACAAGACTCTAACATGACTCACATATGTCGATGACTCGATGACAATACGACTAGTAGTGACTAAAATTTTTGTCCCAACATGACTCGCAAAGGTTGGTTGTGTTCCCCCAACATGAATAGTAGATGATGGTGACAAGACTCCAACATGACTCTTAGAGGTTGTTGACCTATCTCTAACATGACTCGCAGAGGTTAGTATTTGATCTCCAACATGACTTGCAGAGGTTGGTGGTGTTTTTCCAATATGACTAGCAGTAACTAGAGTCTTTCCCCCAAAATGAATTGGAGTGGTTGATCTCTAGTATTCAAAATGACTTGCAAAGGTTGTTGACCTATCTCCAACATGCCTATCAGAGGTTGGTGAATTAATGCTAGTATGACTTGTAGTGAATGGACTCATGCCCCCAGCATGACTTGTAGAGGCTGGGTGTTGGTATTCAACATGACTTGTAGAGGTTGATGACTATATCCAACATGACTCACAGAGGTTGGTTACTTGCTTCCATTATAACTTGTAGTGATAGGGCTTTTTCTTCCATCATGAATACCTTAGGATGCTCACTTTCCCCCATCATGACTTGCAAAGGTTGGTGACAGGTCTCCAACATGACTAACAGAGGTTGGTGACTTATTTTCTTACTCTTACTCTTCCTATTCCTTTTAGACTTCTATTTAATAGTACCAAGGCTTTCAACAGAAGAGGGAGAAAAAAAAGGAGCAGAATTCACTAGTGAAGAAGATAAAGGATCAACATTCATTCAATTCCCATGACATAATGTTCTTATCTGAGAAGCATCAAGAGAATTCAGGACATTTAGAGTGGTCCAAAACCAAACTGGTAGTCCTAAATTCAACAGAATAATTTTCAAAGTGGTCATCAAGGGGGCACCAATGTTTTGAAAGAAAGGAAACGCATAAGAATCCCCTTGGGAAGGCATCTCTTGGTTTGTCAACCACTCTGAATCAATGATCCAAAATAGGTGATACTAAAACAACCTAAGGCCAACTATATAAATAAGCACTCTAATAAAAATGCCTAAGAGAAACATCACAAGAAAACAATTTTTCCAAATTTTTAGCCCAGGTGGATAAGGTCTCGATTCCAAAGCAAAGAAAAAGTGGAAATGGACCTTATGGATGAAGGAATGGGTTGATTAAGTCATGTGCACCAACGAATGAAGGAGTAAAGAACATTTATCTTGACCTCCACTAACCAACCTTATCTGGTGCAAGTACCCATGCTTCGTGGGGAACCCTCCAACAATACTAAAAAGTGTGATATGAAATATACCCAAGGTACCACGAAAATCCCCTGCAATCACCTCTGATATCCCTAGGAAAAACAACTAAGGTTACCAACTCATAGTCAGTATCTGGTTGGTACAATCAATAGTCAAGATCAAACGTATGGGTAGGGTAAAAAATCCTGAAGCTTCAAAATTTTTTCCTCTCACAGAGGTAAAGGCACTAGCGAAACCCCTAGTATACAATCTCTCCATTATGCTCAGTTGAGATTTGGAGCAGAATCTCCTCGACTCTCCTTTATGCTACCTTGTGTTTAACTCCTATGTTAAAGGAGGCTCCCAGATATACTTATATGATAGTTGGATTTAATCTCTCCCTATCTCAAAATCCTACATTGTTCAATGGCCTTGGATAATTATCTCTCCAATCCTAATCCAAGGCCCTGACCCTAAACCTGTTTTTGAACCCTAAAAACAAAGTCTAGTACATTTTAAGTTTAGCATTCATTTTAGTCATTTTTTTTACTCAAGGGATATGGAGGTGCAACTTATGTTATTTGAGAATCTTGCAAAAATGAAACTTATAAGAACATTGACAAATAAAACTTTACACTAATTATTCAAATCAAAAAAGAGTTTCAACAAGAAAATGCATGAACAACCCTATGCTAGTATATTTTTCTTTTTCAAATAACAATGCAAACAATGTAGGGAAAGAAAGAAACTTAACCATTAGGAAACTAATTTTTTGTTGTTGTTTTCTTCTATCAAAGAAAAACTAACAAAAGATGTTAAGAGAAAATGTAGGATACATGATTCATGTCCCCTCCCGTCCATGAGGGGGAATTTGTTTTTTAAATGAAAATCATTTCATTTTGAAATGCAATATAAAAGTAAGCAAAGAACATTAGGAAACTAAGAGAAATATATTCAATGATCTAAAGGTTTTCACAATATTAGACACAGTAATACAAAGCAATCACAAACTCAAGAAGCCTAGGATAACCCAGAAAACCCCATAAATATTCCAAAAGTTGAAGGAATGAATTTTTTCACAAATTTCCCATAGGTACGTCACTGTGTGAAATGAGACTTGTGGATGTAAATAGATAATACACAATAAAAGCACAGATATCCATGATTGATATAACATAAAGGAATGGATAACTTTGTAAAATTGGAAAAATAAAAAGGACTTTCAATAGGGAGACTCCCAAAAACTTATGGAAAAGTTTCCAGATAATAAAAGATTTGCAACAAATCTTGGAAAATAGGAAAAATCATAGAAATAAAAAAGGACACACAAGACACCCTGTGACTGACCCAAACTAGGAGACCCGGTGGAGTCACTAATTATGATTAAGGGATTTTTCCCTTGTGACCTTGGGTCAAGTCATAGCAGATCAAGACCAAATTTGACATAACCTACCCTCATATATATCAATGCATAGAAGAAATAACTACAATTATAAAGAGAGAGAGAGAGAGAGAGAGAGAGAGAAATAAGGAGAGGCGTCACACCTTGAATTCTTCATTCGATGTTGATCCCTGCTCTCTCTTCTTGAAGCGCTCATGATCTCTGTCAGAACTAGCCTGCAATATGAAACCAAGAATAGGTTGCTACAAGGTAGTTATACATTCAAATAACATATATCATGTGCATAGATTCACATATACATGAAATACATTAGCATACGACATCACAATGAACCAATAAACAAACTGTTGGAGCAAGAATGTTTGGGATTTAAGCACAGAATGGACCAAAGGAAGAAGTGTGCGCAAAAAAAGAAGAAAGATAAAGTGTGACAAAGGACAAAGGAAGTAGTGCACCAAGAAAGAAGGAAGTCAAAACAAGAATGAAGACCAACCATGTGGAAGGCAGTTGGAATGTGGGCAAGTGGAGTCCACTTAGGGTTAGGGTTTTTGTCAATGTAAGTGTTTTAACCCAATTTTGTAGTATAAATAGAAGATGTATGAGGTATATTGAAGAAGTATTATCATATCTTTGGTATATTTTGGTGTCCTTTTTTACTCTAAGGTTTGGTATGGTTGAGAGTTTTGGAGCTTAGATGGAGTCAATGTTGATATGTAACTGAGGGTCAGGTCACAAGCTATGGAGCTTAGTGTGATGTAAGTCAGCCTCACTACACATGTACTACTCTTAAACCTTATGATGTAATGCCCACAACAATATTTTGATGGAGAATAAGAAATAAGCAGATGATCTTTGTGGACATAGCCCAATAGGGGGTGAACCATAATAAAATACTGTCTTTATGTGTGATGTATTCCTTTTATATGCTTTATGATGAATGAATCATTAGACGAATGCATCTGTTAGGGTTTATTTATATTGTGCACTAGTACGATGCATGTTGTTGAATGGATAAATTGATAGATCTATTGAATGTAATGGTAGAATGCATGTTAAAGTAGAACAATAATAAGAAGATCAACCCCAATCCCTTCCCCAACTATAGACATTTGCATCTTAAGGTCACCCATAAACCATCTCAGGTGAGATTTCACTGTGTACTATGTTCACGGTGTATCCTTCTAGTTTACCAGAAGGGTTGATGGTGAAAAGGGTTTTGTTGCAGAACTAGGGTGGAACCCGGGTCAACCCATACATCCAACAAATGGTTCCATTTCTGGATGGAACTCAAAAGGACATCCTAGAAGGGGTTTGGTGAAGAAGATGCAATGGTAGAAAGGGATGTTCAATCCATGGAATCCTACAAAGAAATAGATTGAAAGATGGTTAGAGACAAAGAAATTGGAGTTGGTGCAGAAATATAATAAGGGTTCCAGGTACACACTGTGCCAGTACCTGTCAAGGTATGTTTTTACTAATTTGCATGAAGCATATTTGTATTATTTTCCATAATTATTACATGAGTGGTTATTGAGGTTTAAATATATCCACCCGACTAATAGGATTAGTCTATTAGAGTGGACTATTGAAAATATTGCACGATTGGAAAGGGTTAATAACAAATTCACATGCACAGTGGATTTATTCTTAGACAATATTATTGTGGGGTTTATCACTAATGTTTTAGTAGTTATAGTGAATTGATATATTGTTCTAGATTATGATTTATTAAAGGGACCCAGAGGGAGCTACATCAGGTCACTCTACACATCGATCAAGATCTTATTACATGATAAAGTCATGATGATCATGGAATCAAATAGCTAGATGAATCGGCATGCATGGGGGAATTGGGGAAATCACTAAGGAAGATATGAGATATGGAGAAGGATTTGGAGAGAGGCCAGAAGAAGGAAGCAATAGACCCCATCATGATGGATGATGAACGAACTAGGGAAATCATAAGGAAAGCAGGTGTGATGTGTAGCGGATGACCCTACCAGTATAGGATGAATAATAAGAAGAGGGTATTAGCCAAGTGAGAGCACTTGGACAATGATGAAGAAAAGGTACAGGATCTTTGTGCCATGGGAAAATTGAGGATATCTTGTGTGCCACATATGAGAGGAAAACCATAGGTCATGGGTCAGGAACAGAAGAAGGATCTCCATTCCAAATCCGACTAGTGTGGAATCCACAATCCCATGTGTGACTAAGACATCTGAACAAGAAAAACCATTTAACCAGTAAGTGATTAGTGGTAGAATATTTTTTATAGGACATGGGTCTAGTAGCATAAGTGCAAGTTCAACAAGTAACAGTCAAGTATCTACATTGCATGAAGGTAGTAGTTCAACAAATTTCACAATGGCAGGACAAGATCCAACTATTAGATTACAAGAGTTTCGAGGGGACAATTCATATGATCCAGAAAATAATTTATTTATCTATTTGAAGCTATGGGTAGAAAACCATATTACGGATGAGGATACAAAAGTTGCACAGTTGGAAATCACATTTAGAGACTGTGCATTAGACTAGTACATGGGCCTCGCAATAAATAATCCAACAAGAACACCTACAATTGTAGCGGAGGTGAACAGGCAATTAATTAATGAATTTCAGAAACCAAGCTCAGAAGACCAGTTTATAAATGAAATGATAGAGATTAAGAAGAAACCAAGAGAATCAGTCTAGGAAGTGGACCATAAGTTCAAGAGGCTAAAAGGTAAATTTAAAGTATGTTATCAATGATACACAACATATACATTTGTTTGTTAATTCTTTATTTTCACACTTGAAGTATCCTTTGAGATAACATAAATTCTAGAGCCAGGCTGAGGCTCTACAAGTAGCATTGCAGCTAGAGGAAAACTAGTACAAGCATACAGATCCAATTGTGGAAGAGTTGAAGAAAGATTTGAAGAGCTTAACATTCCAGCTAAATCTGAACAAAGGAAAGGAGAAAAGAGTAGATGTTTGGTGTACAATGTGTAGGATATAAGGCCATGACAAGAATGAGTGTCCATTATTTGTGCAATATATTGGAGTGGGTATGTCAAACCCTTTAGCTTTAGGAGTACCATGGTGTGATATTTTCAAAACAAATGGGCATGATCCCTATCATTGTCACATGATGCAGAAATATCAGAAAATACCAAAGAGTACATTGTGTAACTTTTGTAATTCAGTTGGACACAAAGACAAGGATTGTAGAAAATTGGAGATGATGAAAGAAAGGATTGCAGATACATGCAGGGTGCAGGTTGAACATGTAACAGCACAACCTGTGCAACAACCATAGTATAATAATGCACAACAGCTGCAGTATAATAATGCACATCAGCCACAGTATAATTACACACAACAGTATGCAGCACAACCACAATATAATGCACAACAATTTCAAGGGAAACGACAATATAATTCTACACAATAGTGTGCAACACCATCGTAGTACAATAATGTGCAACCACAATATAATCAGGGATCTCAGTGTAATACACCGAGCATAGATAATCAGGGAAACATAGGAGGCTTCGGAGGAGGACGTCGTGGAGAAAGAGGCCTTGAAGGAGGTTGAGGAACAATTGTTTTTCAATACTTTCAGAAACTAGGGCACTATGCAAGAGACTTCCCACAAACACCTGTGACATGTATGTGTTGTCGTGCAATGGACCATAAAATAGAAGACTGTCCAACACTCTTCATAAAGATATAGGACAAGAGGAACCATACTAATAAGAACGTGCAATGGATCGAGGTGTAAAACAGAGAAAAAGATGGGAATAATATTAACATAGTTAGTATAGGTGGAGCTAATATAGGATAAGATGCATCCAAGAAGGATCAGTACTAGTACCATTGGGTCAAGAAGAATAAAACACCTGAACATAAATTTTTCACGTGCAAAGAGAGAGAGATATTCAAAGAGGATAGGTAGGAGATTCTAAAATAAAATATTGTGTCTACTCCAGGGACAAAACTAGAAGATGAGATACCATTGTATGGAATTCCTTCATTATTTGATCATACAAATCAAGAGTAGTCTTCAGACCAAGTAAGTAACTTAATAAACTTTTTGGGTTCATGTGTAAAATTGTTGAATGATTAAAATTCCTTAGAAGTACTGCAAAATTTGTTAGAAAACTGTAATTTTGGGGAAGGAGTAAAAGGAGTGAATCAGGTCTAGAAGAAGAGAAGAACAAGAAAATAATTCATATTGAATGCCAACATAGGATATTTCAATATGGGGGATATCTTACTAGACTTAGGGTCTAAAGTCAATGTTTTGCCAAAGAAGACTTGAGAAGCTATGGGAGAAACTCAACTGGGGTATTCACCTATTTAGTTGAAGTTAGAAAATTAGCACAGAGTGGTACCAATTGGTAGGTTGAAGGGGATTCCATTATATCTAGATGGTGTGCGCACCATGGCTGATTTTTAAGTCATTGACATAGTGGACAACACTTCGTTATATCCAACATTGTTGGGTCTATATTGGGATTTTGATAACCAAGTTATTATCAATTTGAAGACAAGGAAGATGATATTTGAGTCTGGATAATACAACGTTATTGCACCTTTGGATCCCTCAGAAGGAGGAAGGTATGTGGAACCTGTGACAGAATATGTGAATAATTTATATAGAACTACCATGCACGAAGAAGATTATATCAACCTAACTGAAGATGGCATCTCAGTTGGAGGAGTATTAGTTCTTGTGCTTCATAATCTAACACATGAGTAGAAAATTGGCAACAATGACTACATGAATTATCTACTAGGAGATGTTCTAGAATGACATGCACACTAATATGGGTTGGTACTGAGGTAAGAGAACCTCCTAATTTTATGGATTAAATGATTCATAAGAATTTTTAATGAATTTGGAGGTAGAGGTTATGGAAAATCAAATATTATCAGCATTAGATATTGCTTTAAAAGTTACACCTGCAAGATAGTGGGGTTTCAGTGCAAAAGGTTGTTGCACATCAGTTTCGTTGCAAAGAGGGAGAATATATATGAGGAGAAATTTGAGGGATTTGGACAACCTCAAGAGCATGTAGATAAGTGAATATTTCAATCGATATTAGTACCACCAGAAGAGTGGCCACACCATTTTATTCACACACTAGAAGGAATTCCAAAGAACTAGTACACAAAATAAAAACAATGCAGAGAAAATGCTAACTGGGAAGAGAAGCAACAAAATTTCATAGTTACATTTTCCTTTGAGCATGAAAATACAAAGATCGATACAACGCTCAAACTTGTAAGAGATATGATATTTGAAGAACCATAATTTGAAATAATATCGACGTATCAGAAGCAGGCTAAACATATAGTTAAACAATTTCTGCATTGTTATCACGTTGTAGAAGAAGAAGAAGATCCAACAGAAGATAATTCGTGCAATATATAGATCCTAGAAGTGGAAGGTGAAAGGGAAGAAGAAAGTCCCAAGCTATATTCAAAAGATTATGCTGCACCATTAAAGATCAAGAAAGTCAACATTGGAACTATAGAAAACCCCAAAATGGCAATTATTGGAGATTATTAGGATAATCAAACAGTAGAAAGGGTCACATAATTATTGTGTGAGTACAATGACTTATTCCCAGTGACATTCTCAGAGATGAAGGGACTATCAAGAGATCTAGGAGAGATGAATATCCCTTTGAAGATAGAAGAAATACCTTACAGATTGAATCCAATATACAAAGAGAAGGTGAAGATAGAAATTGACAATATGCTAGAAGTTGGTGTTATAGAACCTATATAAGAGTCAAAATGGATCAGTCATATGGTGGTGTAGGAAAATAAGCAAGGAGGGATCTATATTTTTGTAGATTTGAGAAAATTGAATGATGCTTGTCTACATGATCCTTTTCCTTACCCCATTCACAAACAAAATTTTGGATAATGTAGGAGGTCAAGAAGCTTATTCATTCACATATGGGTTTTCAGGATATCATCAGATTAGGATCACACCAGAAGATAGAGAGAAGACTACATTTTCTACAGAGTGGGGATCATTTCAGTATACATTTATTCCATTTGGATTGAAGAATGAACCAACAATTTTTTCAAGGGTAGTAGTAACAGCTTTTAAGGACTTCATTCACAATTTTTTGGAGGTTTACCTAGATGATTGGACAATGTTTATTCTATTGAAGTATCATGTGGAGGTATTAAGGATGATGTTAGACATATACAAACAGTGTCAGATATCATTGAATAACAAGAAATGTATTTTTAGAAGAACCTTTTTGGAATTGTTTTAGGGCATGTGGTGTGTAAACAAGTTTTGTTGCTTGATCTTACTAAAATTGTTGTCATAGTTAACTTACCACCACCAAAGTCAGTGTGGTAGTTGAAGAGTACATTGGGCCATACATGATATTACAAGAAGTTAATAAGGATATATGCACATATTATTGTGCCAATGGAGAAGTTGTTGAAGAAATACACTAAGTATCAGTGGAACGAGGAATGCCAACAGAGTTAGGATATTTTTAAGGAGAATATGGTTACTACGCTGATTTTAGTATTTCTATATTGGGAAAAATAATTTCATCTACATGTGGATGCATCTGCAATATCATTAGGAACAATATTAACCCAACCAGAAGAAGGTGATATAGATCACCATATAGTGTTTCCCAATTTTTTTTTATCAAATTCAGAACATAACTATAACACTACCGAAAGGGAAGGATTAGCTATGGTGTGTGCTTTTCAGAAATATAGAAATTACTTGTTAGGGAAAATTTTCAAGATGTTTACAGATCATTATGCTCTAATATATTTATTCAATAAGCTAGTGTTGGGGGGAAGGATATCCATATGGCTAATTTTGTTCCAAGACTTTGACTTCGAGTTGTGGTGAAGCCTGGGAGATTGAATGCGGGACTAGATCACTTATCCAAGATAACTAATGGAGAAGAACCCAGTGATTTGGAAGACAAATTTCTAGATGAACAATTTATTTTAGTACAGATAGATGATGAGTACTTTGCTAATATTATTGAGTTTTTGAGTACATGCTTTGCACCAATAGAATTTACTATTGCATAGAAGAAAAATTTGGTGGTCAGAGTTGCAAATTATCAATTGATTGTAGGTCATTTATACAGACTTGGAGCATATAACATGATAAGAAGATGCATCATGGAGCATGAAAGGCCTATCATTTTAGCAGAGGAGTGTGAAGGGATTGATGTAGGATAGTACGTAGGAAAATCTACAGTGCAGAAGGTATTGTGTGCAAGATTATGGTGGCCACCAGTTCACAAGGATTCAAAGGAATATTGCCAAAAGTGTGATGTTTTTCAAAGAGTTAGGAAGCCATCCAGGAGGGATGAGATGCCATTGAGACCTCTAGTTACTTTGCAAGTATTTGATAAGTGGGAAATATATTTTGTAGGTCCAATTAATCCACCAACCAGAAGATCACGAGCCATATATATTATTACAATGATAGAATACTTGACCAGATGGGCCGAGGAAACACCAGTAATGGATTGCAGCGCAAAGACTACAATGTGATTTGTATTTGAATATGCAATGACAAGATTTGGATGTCTAAGAATATTTATGAGCAATCAAGGAACTCACTTCATCAACAATACAATTGAGGCAATGCTTGAAGAATTTATGACACATCACTAGAAGAGCACTCCTTATCACCCTCAAGCAAATGAAACAATGGAATCCTTCAAGAAGATTTCTGAGAATTCTTTGACAAATATTTGTAATGTGAATAAAGATGATTGAAATTTTAAGGTACCAACAATATTTTGGGCTTATAGAACTACCTAGAAGAAGCTAACACGACAAACACTATTTATATTGGTGTATGGACAGGAAGTAGTAGTTCCCTTAGATTATCTGATACCAAGTATGCGTATTGCAACAATTATAGATATGACAGAAAGAGTCACAATGTAGTAAATATTGGATCAACTGATGGAATTAGAAGAGGACATAATCATATAAGGTTTGCATCAAGACGTATAGAAAGTGAAGGATAAGGCATGGCATGACAAACATATCAAGAAGAAGAATTTTAAGGAAGAACCTATAGTTCTTCTCAATGTCAGTAAGTATTTGCAGCACCTAGTGAAGCTTAGAATGCATTGGCTCAGGCCGTATCAGATAAAGTTTGTCACAGATGGAGGTGTTGTACAGTTGAAATACTTATCATGAAAGGAATTTCAAGGATTGGTGAATGGTATTCTACTGAAACTGTATAGGGACAGTTGAACTACTAAATCTCATTAGTTTCCGTGCAACAGGTAGACTAGGAGTAAAAAAAAGAAAAACAAAGAAAAAACTAGAAAAATGAAGAAAAAAACAAAAAGAAGTAGACATTGTGCAGCCAAAAGAAATTTAGGAGGACGAGAAATGAAGATACTGCACATAAGAAAAATAAAACAAAGAGGATAAACACCACATTGAATAAAGAAAAAAACAACATGCAGGGAAAATGGAAAAAGATTGGAAAAGGGAAAATGATCATCAAGAAACCGAAAAAGGATAAAAACATTAATAACCACAGCTATTAAAAGGGAAAATCTCGGAAAATTTCAATAGTTAGGGACTTTTGAGAAACAAATAGCTTAAGAGCACAAGAAGAGGGTAAATGAGAGATAGAGATAATAATTTATGCGCAAAGAAATCAAGATAGAACCTCCCAAAGTTGGAGGCCTCGGACAATTCGCAAGGGTGACTCGACATACATGGAAGAGAAAGGAAAGAATAGAAGAACCAAAAAATATCATGGAGGTGGAAGATTTTACAACCACATAGAATGAATCATTCAGTCCAACAAGGGTAGACGAAGAAACATCATCCATAGAAGAGATGGAAGTGGATCAGAGCGCAAGACAACGAAAATTGGAAAACCCTAAGGGTGGGGCAAACCCTAATTCAAAAAACTATGCATGAATGGAGGAGATGGAAAAACATAGTGAGGGGACCCTAAAACTGGAAGGCATCACCAACAAGAAGTCCTGGTTGAAGACATTACAGGCCAACAAGAAACATAGGGCAAAGAAGAAGAAGAATTTGAATAAGAACTTATATAAGAAAACCTAGCCGTGGTCCGGAAAAAGAAAACACCTGGTGCTCCAAGAAAACAACCTCTGTGGAGATCATTCTACCTCATATCCTAGACGTTGTAATTGTAGTTGAAGAGATGCTAGGAAAAGTGGAAAAATTGAAGTATGTGGATCATGATGTAACTGACACAACAAAGTTTCCTGACCTTTCACAGGAAATCTATTTAGAGAACAAGGAGGAGTTAGGACCCTTAGGAAATCCAATTTTAGAGCTTGCGCAGTGGATCACAATACTATATAATTTGAGTATTATGAATTTTCTAGAAATACCACATTTCGAGCATAGTAACAATGTGGGAAACTGTGCGAAACAACTACTAGCAAGGGTACCTAGAGGTATCATGTGGATGGAAAAGACAGTCCATATAAATGTAGACATCATAAAAAAAATCATAGGGTTTCTAACCAACGGTGTAAAACCATAAAATTACTTGGAGAACAAATCAAGGGACAAGGAGGTTGTAGGAGAGGTTAAAGCACAGTTCGGGCGATAAAGGACATCAACAATCCTTTGACGATGTTTTCCATGAATCTTATGTTCTGTAAACTCTTGAGGAAGTGTATAAAGGAAGAGGCCCCAACAAGAGTCATAGAAGAAGCTGCGTAGTGCGCAAAGGGTATAGTATTAAGTTGAGCGCCATATTTATTGAACCAATTTTTTATGGACTGGAAGGATGCAAAGGATAATGGGATAGAATTACATTACTCTTGGTTATTGATATTAGTAGAATTGGTAGGCTATTAGGAACCCAAATTCAGAGCCTTTCTAGACAAAAGAGGAAAATTTTGTGCATCACAGTATACAACCTTATGGAAGGAAAAATACACTAAGAACAAACAAGCGAACAACACAATGTTTGCAATGTTCCTAGAAGATATGCAGTAGAAGACATCTAACATATGGAGAATACCAATTGAAGTAGTCAAGGAAACCGAAGGAATTTATAACTTTAATGCTTCAAGACACCACACGTGGATTCAAGCCAGAAGATATTCAAAGACAAAGTGGTTAGAAATGAGGTAGTACACAATGCGAGAGGAAGTAGAATGGATAGTGAACGAATTTCCCATGCAGTGGAAAGTTCCAATAACACAAAATAAAGGGGAAAAACATAAGGAATAAGTAGAAGTAGGTCCATTAAGGATGACATGTAGTCCAACATACAATACAAGGAAGGTTGTAGAGCACAGTCACACCTCAGGTTGTAGCACAACAGTAAAAAATACAAGGAAGAAAGATATCGTGTCAAGGGAAGAAGTGAAAGGAGATGGAGAGTAGGTAAAGGGAGATAGCTCTTGTAAAAAGGAGTTACATGATGATGAAATAGAAAATAAGAAAATCGAGGCACAGACCTCAGCCCCAACCAAGAAGAGGATTGGAACACATGAGGGAGAAATAAGAAAGAAAACGATGTACCACAAGAATCCCCTAGTACTCATCATCACAGAAGACGATGTAGAATTCATCGTAGATAAATTCCAAGATAGAGGGGAGAATGCAATACTTGAAGCAGAAGCACAAAGAGAGGAAATTGTGGAAATTTTAGTAGAAGTGCATGACATTCTACAAAAGTTTCAAATAAGTACAATGCATCATCCTACAATGCAGAAAAAATAAAAAACACAAGAAGCACAAGTACAGAAAGAATAGGAAGAGACAATACAGAAAGTAGTAAAGGGCATGATAGGTTTAAGGTCACACATCAAATGTTGGAAGTAGATGAGAACCCAACGTAGAAATAGGTTAAGGAAATAGAACATCTAGAGTTGGTTTTGGAACACATACCCATAAAGGTGTTATATGGGTTATAGGGAAGTGTGATGCAGGAGGTCCAGTCTAGAGCTAGGGCAGATGCCACCAACCTACGGATCGATAGGGAGGTTAAGGAGATATTGTAGGTAACTTGTGAGAAAATAAAATTGGAGAAGGAGGAGGAGAAACAATGTGTAGACAAACTGGAGAGGAAACTCGTAGAACTCTAAAACAACATACCAGACTGCACGTAGGAACTAGAGGTCACAAAAGAAGAAAGGATACAAAATATTACGCAAAAAAAGGAGAGATATAAGAAGGATATAATATAGTTAATAGAAAAATTGACTCCAAGAACACTTCCAAAATTGAGGGAACTAACAGAGCAGGAGGCTACTGCACACATAGATAGAATAGAATATGAAGTAAAAGAAGTTGCAGAATTATATGACAGGACTGTGCACATTTGGACCAGTGTGGAACAAGATGAGAGGATACAACAACTGGATCAAATATAGGAAAAGGTGACCACATAAGTACATGATTTAAAATAGAGGTAGAAAGATATGGCCATCCTAGAAAGGATGAAGAGTGTGGAGGAAATGAATAACATGCAAGTATAATTGAACGCAGTACAAGGAGAAAAAAAAGCAAGGCATGCTCAATTGGAGCCATTGTAGAAAGATTCAAAATAATGATAGAAGAACTAGAAATAGAGAGAGGAAGACTAGCACAAACATATACAAAAAGTAGGGAAGTGATGAAAAAACACACGACAGTGCAGGAAGTGGAGATACTAGTAGAAAAAAGTGTGCAAGAAAAGGAGAATGAACAGATTTGGCAAAGAAGTTTCATGCACTGGGGATAGCGTTGCAGAGAGTGAACTAAGTCTAAGTAACTCAGAACAAGCCAAAGGTTAGTGTTGGGGGCCTATTGGAGTAGGCATTTTTTAGAGTTAAGCACAGAATGAACCAAAGGAAGTTGTGTGTGCCAGAAAAAAAGGAAGATAAAGCACAACAAAGGAAAAAAAAATCAATGCACAGAGAAAGAAGTAAAAACAAGAATGAATACCAACCGCATGGAAGGAAGTTGGAATGTGGGCAAGTGGAGTCCACTTAGGGTTAGGGATTTTGTCAATGTAATGGTTTTAACCCAATTTTGAAGTATAAATAGAAGATGTATGAGGTAGATTGAAGTAGTATTATCATATCTTTGACATATTTTGGTGTCCTTTTTGAGTCTAAGGTTTGGTATGGTTGAGAGTTGTGGAGCTCAGATCGAGTCAATGTTGAGATGTAAAGGAGGGTCAGGTCACAAGTTGTGAAGCTTGGTGCGATGCTGGTTAGCCTCATTACGCATGTATTATTGTTAAACCTTATGATGTAATGCACACACCGCTATTTTGATGGAGAATAAGAAATAAGAAGAAGATCTTTGTGGATGTAGCCCAGGAGGGGGTGAACCATGGTAAAATGGTGTCTTTATGTGTGATGTATTCTTTTTATATGCTTTAAGATGAATGAATGGTTAGACAAATGCATCTGTTAGGGTTTATTTACAATGCGCACTAGTATGATGAATGTTGTTGAATACATAAATTGATAGATCTACTAAATGTCATGGTATAATGCATGTTAAAGTGGAATAGTAGAAACAAGAACAACCCCAATCCCTTCCATGACTGTAGACATATGTGTCTTGCAGTCACCCATAAACCATCTCGGGTGAGACCGCGTTGTGCACTCTATGTGTAGTGTAGCCTTTTGTTTTACTAGAAGGGTCAATGGTGAAAAGGGTTTTGTTGGACAACTAAGGTAGAACCCGGGTCATCCCATACATCCAACACACACAATAGGAGGGAAATATAACTCTTCTATTAACAACAATGTGAGAAAGGTAGTTATAAACTGATTCAACCTTCGATATTGGTTCAGAGCCAAATGCCCTGGGTTCCTCCAAATACCTTCAAGAATCAACTCAGCAGTGAGGCTCTTCCTTGGATAACTCATCAGGGATAGGAACACACCATGTAGATATATATAAAAGGAAGGAACACTAGAAAATGAGTTTCGAGGTATGGGATGCTACTCAGAGAATGAAGGGGTTTAGGGAAGCTTGCTAAAATTTTGCGAGCATGATCTTGCACCTATTTTATTCCTCCTCATTCATTCCCTGAATGGTGCATTTATACCATCCTTAAGAGGTTTAGGAGGTTGAATTATGTTTGGTACGATCTTAAGGAGGTTGAGAAACGAGCCCAACCAAAAACCCTGCCCAAAAATGTGGAATAATTTTATTTTTCACATTGTTTTAGGGAAACCAATGTGTAGTTATTATGTTTTTTTTACATTGCATTGAGTTTAGCATGGGTTCCTCATGTGTTTTATTATGGAACATTGATTTCAACATGAGACCCTTATGTATGTTTTTATGATTCATTGATTTCAACTTGAGGTCTATATGTTTTTTTTTAAGGTGCATTGATTTCAATATGAGGTTCATATATTTGCTAATGTCAAGTGATCAAGGAAGAATATTTGTGAATGTGTTACTCCAGAGATAAAGTTACAAGGATAGGGACATCACATGAACTATTTGGGACTCTTCCCACTTAGATGGTAAAAAAAAACATTGAAAATGGTGAAACTCTTCAACTTACCTATTTTATTAGGAATGGTCCCTGAAAGAAAATTACGAGAGAGAATCAAAGACATGAAAAAACTATGAAGGAAATACACCCTTCAACTTATTATACCCTAATAACAATGTTTGCAACATGGAAAGTTTTCCTAGCTCTCGAATAATATGCCCTAAGTTTATTCCCGAGAGACCCAAAAACTTGATATTGACATGTGTTTAATATGAGAAGGGAATACTTCTATCAAATAACCTACTCTTAAATCTAGATGCTAAAGATGGAACAATATATCCATATCGAATAACCCTATGAAGTTGTTGTATGTAGATATTGTTATCACATGAAATTGTCAGAGTCTTGTGGGTTTGTGGTTTCTACCTAAGTCTGTAATTTTTCCCTATCTCTCTTTTTTTTGTAGACCAAATATTAAGTTTTTCCCCTTCGTCTTGTAATGTTTTCTCTGTTTGCCCTCATTCATTTGAACGATCTGTTTTTCCTTGTTGTCTTACCTGAGAAGTCTCGGCCCTAATCTTTTCTATTTTCACTAAGGTTTATCACTTTCCTCTTTGTCTCAGACACTTGTCCTTTGTCTTTCCGAGCCCCCAACTAGTCGTCCAAGTCTTTGTTTATATAGGTCGCATTTGCAGGCTCAAGGTGCAACACTCAGAGCGACCCATTCTAGAATTGAATAAAGAAAAAGGCAAGTTCAGCTCCCAATGGTCGGGATTCCATGTGGATTTTAGATATGCGGTTCGGGGGTGTTCGAAATCCTAAAGTTGCTCAAATATTAGCATCGAAGCAAAATCCTGAGATCAAAGGTCAAGAAAAGATTAAATCTCGGCCATGGATCTTATTGGGAGAGATCAACGGTGGAAGATTATCATGGGAATAGGGAGTTTGAAATGTTGTTAAAGTTGTTCATCAAAGGTCCAAACTCCCAAAGCCCCCAAGTGTCGAGGGCCTGAAGTCCCGAAGAGCTGAGTTGTTGAAGTGTCAGAGTCCCGAAGCCTTGAAGTTTCGAAGAGACGAGGCCTAAAGTTCCAAAGTAGAGTAAAGGTATGATCTAAGACATTGATCGTCAGTCGATAAGGACCGTCAATCTTTTAATGCAGAGACCATTCATGTTTCAGAGATTGGGAGTTGCGGAGTAGGTTGTTTTAAAGTTTCCTGAAGGAAAAAAATCTGAAGAGATCATGGTCGCTGATCTAGAGGGGCACGTGGCGCTAGACTAGTGGATTCGTAGTTTCATGAATCGAAGGTTTTATCATTTTGAACGACGCAAGTTTGCAAAGCACGAAGCCATGAAGCACCCAGGAATTGGGCCCATGGTCATATCCCATGGTCATATGGAAAGCATGTCCATAAAGAAAGGTGAGCGCATGTCACGTGGACCTAGTAGCTCGGGGTTCCAAGGAAGAAATCACAACCATCGGCTGCAAAGAATATCCAACCATCAATCTAAGTTAGGTGATCAGAATCTGGACCAGGGGACAAAATTTAGCCCAAAAATAAAAGTTTTCGGAATCTCTTCAAAACGAACAGGTGCATAGGGCTATTCATCACAAACCCAATGCACTTCAAATGGGTTCAAACAGGCATTGGCTAAATGAGATATCACATTTTGTTCAATTTGCCAAACAGGTAAAAGTTTGTTGACTGTACAGTCTATACAGTCCGTATAGCTGACATGGTAGGGTCATACCTCACATGTGGTAGGTGATGTGGCATGATGCTGATGTGGTAGGAGTTGAGTTAGCATTCGGTTAGCAAATGCATGGGCAAATGAGATTTCAACACATGGCACATTAATGGCAAATGGTATGGTGCCACATGGCCCAGGCGTGGGCTACCACGTGGCACCTTGGTTGGGGTTTAAAATTTTATGGAGTCTGTGGGGATCGAACCTTGGACCTCCCACCATGGTGGAGCACCTTCGCAAAGTGTGGGATACCACTAGGCCATGTTTTTATATGTTTGTTGAGTTTGACAAGGGTCTGGGTTGGGGCTTAGCCCCAACCCCCAGTTTTCATACATTCCCATGTGACCACCTCTCTGAGTGTGAGTTCTCAAATGGTTAAACACCACACACCTGCCACTTGTCATGCCCTCATTAAATCTTGTAATGGGCCCCTAATTTAGTGTTGGGACGTGGTCATATGGCCCCCCATGCGCCCAACACCTCCGCAATTTGGGGGCTAAGTTCGCTAACAGTGCGACAATTTCACATGTTCTACGGGAATGGCACGTGTGTTGGGTTTAGGCATGGAAAATGTCTAGAAGCCAGGTTCCTCACACAAAAGTGTGATTTGGCGAACCAGAGACAACAAGCTTGAAGGAGGGAAATGGCAGGAGGCCTATCTTCTTCATTTTTTGGCCAAATGAGGTGCCGAAAAAGCCCAACTAGGGGGTTTTCCATGTTCTGAATCCATTGGTACTATTTTCAAAGACATTTGGAGACTTATTTTTCAGTTTTTACACCATTGAAATTTCAGGGAGCTTCAAGGAGCTTAGGGCCACCATTGAAGGAGGCCATGCTCAGATGAGACCAAATCTATTTTATGTGACTGAATAGTCATTTTTTACTAATTGTTATGCTCTGAACACATTAGGATAGGTTTCAGAGGCATTTGAGGACTTTTATAGGTGTTTTTTCCACAAGGAAGCTCGGGGAAGCTCAAGGCCACCAATAGAAGAGGTCATGCTCGGATGAGCCATGGTCCGTTTTTAGAGATCTAATAGTCATTTTTGGGGTTTTTATGTATTCTAAACCCAATGGTACAGTCAGTAAATCCATTGGAGTTGAGAAGAATCTTGTAAAAGAATCATTGACAAACTAATCCCAGAGAGCCTAGTCCATTGATGGAGGCTCAAGGAGATGTAGCCTAGTTGGGGGTGAACTCATTTATCATGTTGTTATTGATGTGATATTTTGTTGGTTATTATTTGCTGCACTTTATGTTTCTATTGTATTCTTTAAACAACACATTTAACCTTTAAAAAACCTCACACATAAACACCTAAAAGATGCATAAACTTGAAACATAATTTCTCTTGCACAACTAAGACATTGAGCAAGGTCCTGAAATTTATTTTAATGGAGTACAGGGTGCTTGCATAGAAAAACAAGTCATCCCCCTATTTTCATATCATCAAGTGATTTCGTCAAAGCGGGCATCAAAAAGTCTGTGGTCTAGTCTTGTGAAAATATCCGAAGGGCGAAATCTTGAAGTGCCTTTGGAGCTAAGCCCAGGGTCATAGCCCGAGGTCACGTGAAAGGCGGTCTTAGGAAAAGAGGCCAGTGTCCATTGCATAAAGATGGTCGTTTCAAAGTTTTGAAGAAGCAATCATAGTCGTCGATTGTGAAGTAGATCTGACCATCGGTCTGATAAGCGATTTTTCCAATCGGGCCTTTGGAAATATATAGTCAAATAATGTAAAGAAATGTGAAAAGAGAAGTTCTGAAACGCCTTTAGAGATGAGTGTCGGGTCATGGCACGAGGTCACATGCAGTAAATGCAATGGAGAAAAAGTGTGGGCTATCTAACCCTAGACCTCCCACCACGGTGGAGCACATTTGCAAAGTGTGGTCTACCACTAGGCCACGTGTTTTTTCTTGTTTTATATATGTTTTAATATATATTTAAATTCAAATGTTTATTTAGTTCGACGGGGGTTTGGGTTGGGGCTTAGCCCCAGCCCCTAGTTTTCATATGTTCCCATGTGAACACCTCTCAGAGCACGAGTGTTCAAATGATTAAACACCACACGCCCACCACTTGTCACTCCCTCATTAAATCTTACAATGGGTCCCTAATTTAGCGTTGGGACGTGGCCATATCGCCCCCTATGCGCCCAACACCTACGTGATTTGGGGGCTAAGTTCACTAACAGTGCAACAATTTTGCGTGTTCTACGGGAACGACACATGTGATGGGTTTAGGCATGGGAAACACCCAGAATCCAGGTTACTCACACATAGGTGCGATTTGGCGAACCAGAGACAACAAGCTTGAACGAGGAAAATGGCAGGAGGCCTATCTTCTTCATTTTTTGGCGAGATGAGGTGCCGAAAAAGCCTAGCTAGGGGATTTTGGATGTTCTGAATCCATTGGTACTATTTTCAAATCCATTTGGAGATTTATTTTGTATTTTTTACACCATTGAAGTTTCAGGGAGCTCTAGGGAGCTTAGGGCCACCATTGAAGGAGGCCATGCTCAGATGAGCCCAAGTCTATTTTTTGTGACTGAATAGTCATTTTTTACTAATTGTTATGCTCTGAACACATTCGGACAGGTTTCAAAGTCATTTGAGGACTTTTACAAGTGTTTTTTTCCACAAGGAAGCTCAGGGAATCTTAAGGCCACTAGTAGAAGAGGTCATGCCCAGATGAGCCATGGTCTGTTTTCAGAGACCTAATAGTCATTTTTGGTGTTTTTATGTATTTTGAACCCAATTGTACAGTCAGAAAATCCATTGGAGTTGAGAAGAAGCTTGTAAAATAATCTTTGACAAACTAATCCCAGAGAGCCCAGTCCATTGATGGAGGCTCAAGGAGATGTAGCCCAGTTGGGGGTGAACTCCTTTATCATGTTGTTAATGTTGTGAGTTTTTTCTGGTTATTATTTGTTGCACTTTATGTTGTTGTTGTATTATTTAAATAACACATTTATTTTTTTAAAAACCTCACACATAAACACCTAAAAGATGCATAAACTTGACACATAATTTCTCTTGCACAACTAAGACATTGAGCAAGGTCCTGAAATTTATTTTAATGGAGTAGAAGGTGCTTGGATAGAAAAACAATTCAGCCCGCTATTTTCGTATCATCGGGTGATTTCATCAAAGTGAGCATCGAAAATTATGTGTTCTAGTGTTGTGAAAATATCCAAAGGGCGAAATCCTGAAGTGCCTTTGGAGCTAAGCCCGAGGTCATAGCCCGAGGTCACGTGAAAGGCGGGATTAGGAAAAGAGGCTAGTGCCCATTGCATAAATATTGTTGTTTTGAAGTTTAAAAGAAGCAATCGCAGTCGTCGATTGTGAAGCAGATCTAACCATCAGTCTGATAAGCGATTTCGCCAATCGGGCATTTGGAAATCTGTATTCAAGTAATGTAAACATATCTAAAAAGAGAAGTCTTGCAATGCCTTTAGAGATGAGTGTTGGGTCATGGCACAAGGTCACATGCAGTAAATACAATGGAGAAAAAGTCAGCACGAGAAGCCTTTGGAGCATAAAAGAAAGGGTTCAGATTTCGCGAGATCTGCAACAAAGGCTAGAAAACGCTCGTGTTAGTCAAAAAGTGAGATTATCATGGTTTCAAGGCACTGGGTTGACTCGAAGAGCCGCTAGAAGAACATGGCATATCCCTGGGCATTAAGCCTCATCTTCATCCTGATGAAGGTAGTCAATGAAAAAAGGAGTGGTGGTTGAAACCTTGGCTCACTACATAAATGGAAGGTATGAAAGGTCCGGTGGTGGGGACTGAACTTTCATCCCGTGGTACTCCTACGATCAGATTTTCCTGCAAAACCCATGCTGACCTGATCTCGTGTATGAAAGAAGAATGACGACACAGTTTGACAGAGAAGACATGGAAAAAAAACCTTGAATGCAGGGGATCGATCGTGCTCCTGGTAGTGGTGAATTGTTCTGAGTATAAATAGTTAGTTTTGATATTTTGTTAAGTTCATCAACTAGTTGAGAAGAGCTCCCGATTTTGTAATTTTTTTATGACAGAACAGTTCTCTGGTTATGTATCAAATTTGAGACTTTCAAATTAATAGAAGTTAGCCTCTTTTCATCTCTCTGTAAAAATTGTGCTAAAACACTCGGGCATGGAGGATCCAGTGAAGGGTTGTTATGCTATTGTAATGTAGGTTTGATTAAAGTGGTATCGTGACCATTTTTAGTCAACTCCCTTGTTATATTTTTCCCTCATACACTGAATGGCTCGGGCAGGGAGGATCCAATCGAGTTGTTGTAGCTGCACTGTGATGTAGGTTTGATCATTTTGTTGTTGTCACTGAGTTGTTTCAACATATTTCAGTGTTTGAAACTTGGGCTTAAGAGTGATATTGAGTCTGCATTTTTCTTCCCCAAGCTGCTTGAAAGCCTAATGCTCATAGCAGTCTTGATCACCTTTCTCACTAAGTCTTCCCTCTGCTCACACTTAAACTCAATTCAATGACTGAAGTTAATGTGACCCTCACTTCCCTGTGCATTTCTTGTCCAGTTCTATGTTGAACATCATTCATATATTGAGTTATGTCCATTGACCTCCACTCATATAAAACCAACATCCACTAAAAACTCTGATGGGTACTAGGCTTATCCTCCTGCAATCTAAGGGTGACTCTCAGTGCTAACATTCTTGGCGAGGTTGTCAGGGAATGAATTGAAGACATTTACCTGGGCAAGAACAACAAATAAATTATGATTATGAAGTTGCATCATATATCAGTGACTTGAAGATTGCAACTTGCACCTGGTGACTCCACTGTTTTAGTTGTGGCTCCCAAAAGAAGACACATAAGGTCTACTCCATAGATGCCTCTAGCAACACTTGAAGTGAACCCAAATAGAATTATCAGAAAAGGAAAGATCTCTCAATAAGGTACTTGAACTGTTGTATTAGGTGATTCTGGTAATTTACATAATCCTTCTTTAAAAACTCTAGTAGTTGCTTCTAATTCCCCTATTATACCATCTATTGGAGTTTCAAGAATTTTAAATTTTGGGATTTTTCCTGTTGATTTCTCCCCTCCTAGTATCGGATTGGAAGGAGAAATATTTGACATCCATGTTTCCCCTAAATTTGTATAGTCATTTAGACCCAGGACCTTAGAATATTTCCCCCCTATGGGTTTTACCACTCTTCCCCTATTAGAGTTGTTGCGTTTACAGAAGGGGAAACCTCTATTCCCTTGATCCATACATATTTTTCTCCTATCACGCAGCCCTTTCCTTTTCCTCCCAGAAACACAACTATAGTCGTACCTATCCCAGCTTCACCTCCTCTTGGTTCTCCTCCAGTTCACGTCCAAATGGCAGGTGTTAATCCTCCTAGGAACAAGATGGTTGAGATATTAGCTGCTAGATATGCCCCTCTGGTTTTACCTCAGCCTATGAATGTTCTCCCAACCACATACTATCTTAATTAAATTCCCCAGTTCACAGGGGATGGGTACATGACTGTAGAAGAGGACCTTTCATCCTTTTATAGATTTGCAGAGATTCAGGGCATCAAAAATGAAGATGTGTGGATGATATTTTTCATACAGAGCCTTGTTGGTGATGCCAAGGATTGGTTTAAGGACTTGCCTCCTAGATCTATTGATGGGATTGATGCTTTGAATGATTCATTATTAAGACATTGGGGGAATGAAAAAGATTTCCTTTATTATATTACAGAATTTGGGGAACTTAAGAGAGAAGAGGGAAAATTTGTTTCAGATTTCTCAAAGAGATTTAATAAGATGTATAAGAATATTCTTACTAAAATTAAACCTACAGAAACCTCTGCCAAGATGACTTATGCTAGCTCTTTTGACCTTGATTTTTTCCTCCTGTTAAGAGAAAGAAGAGTTACCTCCTTGGATCATATGCAAGATCCATCCCTTGAGGTAGAATCCAATATATTGGCAGTTGGCAAGCTTAGGATTAAAGTCGATAGAGACAGAAGAAAAGGTAGGTCTGAAGATTCAACTTCTATTTCCTCTACCCCCCCCCTCAAATGGAAGAAGTAACCAAGCTACTAAAATCAATTTCTACTAGAATGGAAAGATTGGAATTGGAAGGAAAATCGAGCTATAGGAATCCCCAAAATGTTGATAATAGGGTTAGTTTCAAAATACCAAACAATGCTGCTCAGATCATCCAAAGATATCAAAGAAACAGGGACATAGATGATCAAAGAATTCAAGCTCCTCTCTGAAATAACCTTGTTACTGACGAGGAAGGAGAGGAATAAGATGTTGATCTTGAAATCCATTGTCTTGGAGACACTTCCTCATTTCCTCATCAAACCCAATCTACATATGAGGAGTCTCTTATGGATAGACAACTAAATGAGTTGAGAAGGGGGGGAAATACCAGCCATAATCCCAATATATATAGCCTGAGGTCAAAGAAAAAATAAGGGAAGTTGGATATTTATGATCAATCTACTAGAGCAGAGAAGCCTATAAAAAATGTAGCAGATGGCGTTAAAGAAAAGGAGGCAAACCCCCTACCGTTGGTCAAAGGACCTATCCCAGAAGTGAAGGAGGTTGTGAAGCCTCCCTCCTCTTCTAGCTTTGACCATGAAATTCACAAGATTAGGATCCCTGTGCCTCTTTAAGAGTTAATCAAGCATGAGGACTTCAAAAGGTGCCTCTCCAAAGTGTGGAAACCCGAACCTTCATCTCATCCCATAGACTCAATCAATCTCCAAGATGAAAATATTGTTTTCATACAGGGACCTTTGGTGGAGGATAAAGATGATTCCTCACCTCCTTTATACACTTCATTGAACATCCATGATAAGGTGCTTCACAACTACTTGATGGATTCAAGGGAATCTCACAATCTCATGCCTAAAATTGTTATGGATGATCTTGGGTTGGAGGTTATAAAAACCTACCATGACCTATATTCATTTGATTCTAGGAAGGTGAAATGCCTTGTGGTTATGTCTCCTTATTTCAGTTGCCAATGAAAAGTGTGGTCAAAGACATAGTGGTAGTTGATGTCCCCCATAAGTTCAGGATGCTCTTGTCCAGACCATGGATCAAAATACTAGGGGAAATATGCAAATGGATCTTTCATATGCCATCATACCTATGTTTGAAGGGGAACACAAAAGGATTTATAGAGAAGAACAAATTTCCTACATCATCAATGATGAATCCAATCCCATCAACCACCCCATTTTCTCAGTCGATACTAATTTAGGAACCATTATATTGCATCTCTCTTATGTCCCTCAACCACCTATTGAAATTAGAGAGCAACCTATTTCCTTTTTCAGCAAAGCACTAAGGGATGCAGAAGCAAGATATGATATCATGGAGAAGCAGGCTTATGCTTTGGTGAAATCCCTCAAGGATTTCAGAATATATATTCTCCACTCAAAGATCATTACATATGTCCCCTCGGCCTCAGTAAAGGAGATACTGATCCAGCCTAATATAGATGGGAAAAGGAGCAAGTGGATTGCCAAAATTTTAGAGTTTGACCTGGAAATCAAACCCACCAAATTGGTGAAAGGCCAAGGTTTAGCCAGGTTACTGGCTGAATCAAATTGAAAGGCATTGGGGGTTAATCTCATGAATGTAGACTCATAAATTCAACAAGATGAGATTGTTAGTGAATACTCTCATATCATCCCCAACTTAGCAGAATGCACCTGGTATAAAGACATCATATACTTCATGCACAAGTTGAGGCCTCCTTATGGTTTGGACAAAAACAAGGTGAGAGATCTAAAACTCAAAGAAATCAAGTATTGTATCATTGATCAAATTTTGTACTAGAAGGATCCTCTGGGAGTTCAATTAAGGTGTATAGACCCACAAGAATCCCAAAAGGATATGATTTATTTTCATGATAGCTCATGTCGGGGACATCATTTTTGGAGGACCACAGGTTACAAGATTCTTAGAGTTGGGTACTTCTAGCCTAGCCTTTTCACTGATGTTTGTGAAAAGATTAGAGCCTACACCAAGTGTCAAATGTTTGCTGGAAAGAAACAGCTCAGATATTTTCCATTGAAGCCTGTAGGACCTTTTTAGTAGTGGGGTCTTGACTTCACTGGATGATCCAAAAAGTTCTTTTAATGACTGTGGTTGAGTTATTAATTGCATGTGTTAATTAACCATTTATGAAGTTGAATGAAAGAGGATGAATTTAGTGAAGGAACATAGAAGCCATAAAACAATATACAGATCTAAACTAAAGCAATAATAACAACAAACCATAACAAGAGAAGTGATAACAAAGTTCGACACAAAATTGCCTACGTCTATGGGCATTTGTCTCAGTGGGGGAGGCTTCTTTATTAATTCTTCAATGCTTGAAAAGTACATCAAAAGTACATAAAATGGACTCCATTTTGATCTCACTGTGTTCTTCTCGACCTCAAAAATCCAACACAACTGAGAACACTGAAAAAGACTGAGTGTAGCTCCCAGAAATGGCCCACAAGCGTTTTCTCCTCAATAGCTTCCCTGCATAAAAATGGTTTTGGCTTGCCTTTGCTTTAGCATAACTCTGATCTGACTATCCTCCATGAACTCAAACAAGCCTGTTTTATATAGATCTAAATTTGGTTATCCTTCCCCAACTTCCTCCCAAAATCTAGGCTCAAAAAGAGCTCAATATCTTCCAATAATGGCCAAAATCCATTATTACACGCTTAAAAACAATGAAAAAAATCCAAACTGTATAGTTAAAACCCACTTCTAGTTAATAATACACAGAGTAGCCCCCTTGGGCTAAGCACGTGCCCTCTTTTTTGGTCCTATGCTAACCATATGGCCTAGCACCAACCCAAAGGGTTGGGCGCTGGCCCCTTAAACATGCTAGCTCCTGGTTCTGTGGTGCTTTGCATGGGATCTAGGTCTAGAAACCACCTTTCATGTGTGTTCCCTTGTATATAAATATCTCTTGGTTCTGTGGGAAGTCTGAAAATCGAGGGCTAGTGCCCTATCCAAATCCCGCGTGCAAGTTGTGGAGTGCCCAACCCTATGGTTGTGGTCGCATAGGTGGGTAAGTCCACGGGTTGGGCTTAGCCCCAACCCCCCTTTTCCTCCATAACAATGTAAACACACTTTATATAATACAAATGTGGCTTGGTATAACATGTTCCACCCTTGGCGCATTGGTTGTTGGTCCTATCTCAAAGCTTGGCGCATACCAAGAAGGTCATGGGTTCGAATCCCATGGGCTCCAAAATAATTTTTCCATTCAAACTAGTGATGGGGTACCACGTGGCAGTCCATGTCTGGGCCATGTGGCACCCTTTCATTGGTCCTCCACAATTCCACATGTCAACATGCAATTGGTCCCTGTCACTGTCCAATCACCCTGTTGCTTTGCTGCCACATGTCACTTTGTTGATTTCAGCATGATGACGTCAGCAGGACATCATGCTAACATCATCATTGACTTTTGCCAGATGACCTATTGACTTTTTAGTTGTTTGGGAAAATGGTCAGAGTGTGATAACTCTGGCATACAACATTTGTTTGAGAAAGTAAATATATGGCTGGAATCAGCACGACGAGATGGTCACAATGGAATTGGTTTTGTTTGATTCCGAAAACTTTCATTTTTTATCCTTTCTGGACCTTAGAAGCCTCTTGGATCCAATTATATATCACACCTCCCCACTGAGGACATTTTGGTCCCCAAAAGGTTACTGACTAGTCAACAAGCTCAGGATAGGCCACCTGACTTGTCCTCTATCTCTGGACTCTGTCATGTGCACTTGTCTCATCAAGATCAACAATTGTAACACAATCATGACAATTGACAGCATACTGTTAGCCATTTGAACCCTGTCACATTTTACTGAAGCAACTGTCATCAATGTAGACAACATTACTAATGATAGCATCAATAATACTACTGCAAATGAGTTGATATACTTGTAATATTTGCACGACATGAGCTTATCTTGAAGCAAACTATGATTGATTTTTCATTCAACAATCATGTCCTATTCTTGCTTATGATCGATTACTTCATTTGAAACAATTATTGGTTTGTTGCTTGCTTGAACTGCCTTATTTAATTGTTGCATTGTTTGAAGTGTTTTATTTTCCTTAACATGATGAGCATGAACCACATAATCTTGACCTACTTTGGTTAATTGATATTGATTCTTTGTCCTATAGAATATTTCCTTACGATCATATAAGTATGGACTACCTAAGACCATTCCACATTCACTTAATGGCACAACATCACATGTTACCTTGTCCACATACTTAGATGAAATTGCAAATTTGATTGTGCACTGCTTCATTATGTGTATTTGATGATGATTGCTTATCCATTTAAGTGTGTAAGTCTTATGATGTACTTGTGTTTTTAGCCCCAATTGCTTAACCAATTCTTCTGAGATTAGATTATCTTGAGATCCACTATCGATTAATGTGTCTATATTAGTGTGTCGTATGATGGTCCTTATATGAAACAAGTTACTTCTACAATCAATGCCTTCACCAATTTTACCTATCATACCAACCAATGAGACCTTAGATTCGTCACCTAAATCCGATCCCAAGTCTATGGGTCTTGTTGTCTCTGCGACTATTTACCTTCCCTTCTTTTCCTTGAACCAGTTTGGCCTCTTCTCGGGATGCAACTGCCAACATCTGTCCTCATCATGTCCCTCTTTCTTGCAATGCTTGCAAGAGGGCTTCTCATCCTTTTTTGCCACTGCATTTGAATTCTTTCCATGTCATTTCCTCTTGTCCTCTTTCCTTGAAGATGATGATTCCCCTGATACACCTACTTTTCCTACTTCAATGTATGTCGCTTGAATAGAAACCTCATCAAGTTTAGTGGGTCCAAACATGAATACAGTGTTTCTAATATGTGCAGGTAAACCTCCTATATACTTCATAAGGGTTTCCTGTGTATGTAAAGGGATATCTAACATCAATGCCATTTTTCGAAAGCCATCTGTATACTCTTGCACTATTTATCCTTTTCTTAGTTTTAAAGATTTCCATTCCATTAATGCTTTTTATTTCTAACCCAAAGGATAGAATTGTTTCCTAAGTACAGAAATGAAACTTTTCCATGATGGAAATACATTACCCACTTGTTGCATT
>ML829113.1:17034-56475 GCA_009831015.1 Picea engelmannii | reverse complement strand
AATTTCTATTTTTCATATTTTGAACACTGGGCTCCAATTTTCAAAGTTTTTGGATTATCTTGAGTTCCAATATTCAACGAAACAGTATCACCAATTTTTCTTTTTGACTCCTCTTCTTTGTTTTTCTTGTTCCCAACATCACTAGATGAGAATGAGCTCTCTAGAGGAGTCAATCCTTTAGGAAACTTATTATCTTCCAAAGATATAATTTCCTTTCGTTTAATAGGCTCATTCTGCAAGAAAGCACAAATATTTTTGTCACCAGGAAAAACTTGCCACGATTCTACATTATTCAGAAAATGGGGATGATATAAAGACATGAATGTACAATCAGGCGTATGAGGAAGTAATTTTCTCATAGGACTAGTTGAAAAAACAACAAGCCTACCAACCATTGAATTCAAGTCTCTCCAGATACATGTGATGTTAAAAGATTAAAAAATTGAAATTAGATACCATACTCGTTGTGTATATCTTTTAAGCAACTTGTTTAAGGGGGTATATATTCTTCTAACCATATTCACAATAAGCTCTGAATCCCCAAAAATAGTGAGATGGTAGCAACCAAGATTAAAAGCATTTTCAATACAAAGGATTAAGGCTTTGAACTCTGCAACGTGGTTCTCTTCATGATGGATTTCATCTTTCGGTTGTAGGATATTGCTTGTATATCGGCGACCTCATCCACAGGTTCGGGGATTTGTTTCTCTCCCTAAGTAAGAGTGTTTCCCAGGCTCTCGACAATGTATATCTGTTCAATATTGGGTTCCTAAACCTCTTATGTATGTCTTGAAGGCTTGACCTCTAGTTGTTTCTCATCGGGGGGTAACATACTAGCCAAAATTGATGAATCAGGGGCAGGTTCGGTACTTACTTGGTAATCGACTGTCGAGATGTCGATTTCCTGTTGTGGAATTTCTTCCCCTTGTTCCTCGATCCTAGATCATCCTTTGAGTAGTCCATTGGGACTTATGGTGTGTCGAATGGCTCAACATCTAAGGCACTTTCTACCTCGTGCTCATTCTGCAGACTGCTCTGACTTGGAGCATCGGGACCCGGAGTGGATACCTTCTCAGGTTCCGTTTCCTCTGTGATTTTCACAGGAGTGACCAGGGACACCTATGAACTCTCCTCATCATTTTAGATGGTTATTAGATCGAACAATGGATTTGGTGTACTTGTTCTCCCTGTTGTCCTCGCTATCTCGAGCTGAGCTGAAACTTCCCCTCGTGAACCGACCTGTGGTGTTGAAGCTTTAGGGTTATCTGCCCCGGTGGTTTCTTCAATCTGTATTGGTTTTGGGTCACTTGGTCCTCCTAAGCTTTCGATTGGGTTGTCGACAGGAACCCTCTTCATCTCTACGAGGTCTGGGTCATTCTGCAGTTGATCAATGACTCTTTGTGCCTCTGCCATTAAGAGCAACCCCCTTTTCTGTGCCTCTGGTGTCAAGAACAATCCCCTTCTCTGTGCCTCTGTTGTCTCAACCGCTTTGGTTTCTTCCCTGGATTTGATGGCCTCTTGCGCCGACTGCTCTATTGTTTCCATCTGTTCATCCACGCTCATGGCCTTGAACCTGTTCATGTTTGGGTTGTCCATCCTCTACAACACCTCGTCCTAGTCCTGGGCGTTCTCTGTGAAGACTTTGTCCTCAAACTTATCGTGAGCATATGGCCAACATGATGATACTTGCGAAGCATGTTGGATGACCAGGCCTTTAGGGTCATGATTGCAGAATCATCCTGCTGGAACCTGAATTCAAGTTGGCTCAACCCTTCTTGTTTGGCTTGAGTGGTATCCTTTACCAGATAGAACCCCACATGGAAACTGTAGGGTATGAAAGCTCGTTTCTTGTCTTTGAACAATGTGGCATTATAGCCCTACAAGATGGTCTGATAACAAATTTCGCCCACAACGAGTTGGTCCAGGACATGAGATGGTAGGAGATGTGGTGCTTCGGTGGCCTTGAACACCCTGATGTAGGTTGAGCGCTCGTCCAAGTACTAATGGCCTACCTTTGCTATTATTTTCTTGGTTGCCGTCGATAGCCTTGGGCATTCCTTCTTAAAAATAATAAAATAAATGCAGGCGATGAATTCATCGCAGATGAGTGCGTAAGATTTCTTGTACATGTTCTCCCACAACACGCTGAAGTAGACGTGGACTGGGAGCTCAGATTCATGTCGACGAAGATATTCCTTGCACACATGACATCGAGCAGGTATGAGGCCATGTAGAAAGTTGGTGCCTCTCCTTCCTTCGGATTTTGAGCCTGCTGTATACAGATGCTTAATTTTTTGGATGTTATCACTCCCTAATGGAAGTTGCTCCCGATGATTGCAATTGTGTAAGCCAAAGGCATCCATGCTTCCAAAAACTTGGAGCAGTCCTTTTCTCCGTATAACCAGCAAATGAGAGCCATCAAATAGATGTATGGCTCCCTCAGATTGATCGTTCCATACCATCTATTGCTTTGGTTAATGAATTTATTATCTTCCTTCCACCATGATGCCATCAACCGGCTGGTGTGATGGAACTCATAAAAAATTACCACGAAGTCCGTGTTGAGTCGCTCCTCTGGGTCCCTGAGCTTATAGTACTTCTGGACTTTTGTCGGGAGGAAAACTTTGATGCGCCTGCCATTCTCATCGTTGATCGAGAATTTATGCCCATCTGTGTGGTCTATGAGCCACTTCAGGACCTTTATGCAGGGGAGAATGGGGGTTCTACTTGCCACCATGTGTAAAAATGACCATCAGATGTTGGGGAACACTTGGTCATCGAGCGCCCTCATGTCTGGGTCGCTGTGTGGGATATACTCCAGGAATTCTTCTCGAATAATTTTGTTGAAGAGATCCCCCCATTGTGGGAGCACTACCTTAGATCTGGTGCTTTCCTTTGTATCGCCAAAGGCTAGAGGCTGGACAAAATATTTCTTTGTTTTTGTTTTGACGACATGCTCCTCCCTAGGGGCATACTCCAACTGCCTCATGGTCCCCAGAGAAGAACCTTCTCCTATCCTTGGTTCTTTCATTTTTGGTGCTCTCTATGAGCGTCTAGTGGTTAACTTTCTCGACGACATTCTTCCGACAACTAGAGTGGATTTTAGAGACTGTGTAAGAAACCGGATGAACATTTATAAATTTTAACCAATGAATTGATAGGCTTGGATACATACCTCTGAATCTTGTTAAGCCTATTTTTTGATAATCAAGAGGGTCAGTATAGTCTTCGAGTTGCTCGCTTTTCTCCTTCAGACACTCTGGAATTCACTTACGCTCATAATGAATTTGTTCACAATGGTTCAAGAGATTTAAACAGGGAATATTTTACCATGTCGCATCAGCCATTCAATTTGGGTTATGAGTGAAATTTATACAAATATATCGTTGAATCTTTAGAGGAGTTTGAACTTAAAGTCATCGTGGTTTGACGATGGAGGCACGGGTGGTAATGTGGTCTATTGGCGATTTCAAAATGTTGTTGTCTAATTGACGCATGGGGTAGAAACTAATGCGGGATCAGGCATTAACTAGTTCCTTAAATGTCCAAAATACGATCGTATCCAATGTCGCAAACGTCCCATCGTTCTGCTCTTTCAGCTAGTGGATCAGGGGTCGAGATAGTGTTGTGAACATTTTCATTGATATCCTCCTACTAAAGCTCTAACACCGATCAATATTATCGTACAATGCTGACGTGGAAAATATGACTCGGAGGTGTGACTAGGACCTAGGGAACCAAAAATGACTCGGGATAGAACTAGACCATACGACCCTCTTACCTGGTAAAGACATGTGGTGTTTGAGACTAGTGACTTAATTCGCTCGTATTAGTCGGAGTCAGGACTTTCCTTAAGATATTCATTCTAAAACCAAATCCTAACTTGCTGACACCGAAAAGTGTCAAGGATCGACGATCGACGATAAACCTACCCAAGTTCTCTTCGATCGACTCCCTCGAAATGTGATGATGCCAAAAACGCATCGGGGATCGGTGATAAACCTACCCAAGTTCTCTTCGATCGACTCCCTCAAAATGTGATGATGTCAAAAACGCATCGGGGATCGATGATTGGAGATAACTTTATCGCAGTCAAAATGTTTATTGTGATCCTTCTAGATTTTCCCCGATCCCGATAAAGCGCATCGAGTATCGGCTATGAGTGTTTTCTTTACGTCCTTTGTTAATGTCTGTCTTCCTCATATTTTACCGATGCCAAAAACGCATCGGGGATTGGCGACCAGAGATAACTTTATTGTGAAAAACTTACGTAAACCAAAACTGCCTTCTACCAAAGCCGATGAGGATCAATGCTTGATGACTGTTGTTTTTGTGTGGTTCCTTTACTTACTTGAATTCTTTCTGATGTCGAACCTGAGTGCGTAAGGTGCAGTGTTTAGCTGTTGATTCTTAATTCAGGTGTTAAGGTATTTTAGACATGAGGTTTCATAAGTTCAAACAAACCTGAATAGGTGATAAGAGTCATGAAAACAAACAAAGATAAAACATTTCCCAAAATAAAGTCGAGTCAAGCAGTGCAGAAAACAAGTGGTACCCAAAAAGTGACAACATTTGATAAGGATTTTAGGGTCCGTTGAGTGCTCAACGAGATCCATATTGGAAATGAAAGAAAATGTTGTACATCATAGTGCATGACACAATTACCAACAAACAAAACAAAACCCTAGTGGCTAGGGAACACTATCTTGTCCTCTTCCACCACTAGAAGAACATACATGTTGAATCAAATTTGTATGAGTAGGAAAGGTAATACAATATAAATGGAGGAGATGAGATATATGCTATGTGTTATCCTTCTCCTTCATCCTTTCCATTCCCATTATAGTTACCAATCATTTTGCATTACAATATTGAAACCAATAATCCCCTCTTAACATCCTTTTAGCTACTTTCTGTTTTGCATGTAAGCACGTAATGGAATATGGTATGGGAAACAATGTACTCGTTTAGATGGACCATATTACTTTGTTGGGATATATGTGTCATATGCCTTGCATTTGCATAGTAGAGCAATAATCTCAACAAATAATGAGCAATAACAAATAAATGTTGAGTAGTTGTAGGTAATGAATGTTGAGCAATGGTAGTTGGCCAATTAATTTTCAATGGTTTCCAACATGTAGAATTGGAAAATCGTAAATGGTTTATAGTTTATTATGACTATTTATTGAGTGTTTGGGAAGGAGGAATTGAGAGAGAGAGTTTTTAACTTACTGTTATGCTCCCAAAATTTCTCTAGAACCTTTATGTTGTAGAACACCCTTGTTGAGAACATGACGACTCTATAATGTATTGTAACTATTTGTAAGTTACTAAATAAAATATTAAGTGTGCTTTGGAGTGTGGGGTTTTTCTCCCAGAATGGTTTTCCCTAGGAAATAAGGTTGTTTAATGGTAGTATGTTTCCTTGTTTTTCATTACTGCAATTGTGTTTGTTTAGTTTTTTGCACATTCTTATATCATTGGTTAGTGTAGGAAGCATATTTTGCATATCTGATTCCTTTTAATTGATAACATAGTTTGATCACCTCAGATCCAAGGTGTTAGGGGCAAGGTTTTTTATTTAATATTGGTTTGATTGGAAGCTTGTGCAAAATGAAATCTTGTTGTAGGTAAATGGTGAGCATGTCTAGATTAGAAATGGAT
This sequence comes from Picea engelmannii, assembly GCA_009831015.1. Lineage (NCBI taxonomy): Eukaryota > Viridiplantae > Streptophyta > Pinopsida > Pinales > Pinaceae > Picea > Picea engelmannii. Next base: position 50,808 of record ML829113.1, on the reverse strand, counting down.
AAGTTTAAATGACACTAACCTTGAGCTAGAGAAGCTCAAGATGGGGGATTTTGTCGTGATTGATATCTATGGGTTGCAATATCTGGAACCAAACTTGCTAGTATGAAAAATGAAGAGTGGGTAATGTCAAAGAGAAAGGAGAGAAGTCTTATGATTTTTTTCTTAGCCGATTTGGGGTCATTTTGTGTTTTTAGAAACTCTCTAGAAGAAGTTGGGGGATTTTACCAAGCTAAATCCTTGGTCAATATTTTTTTTGTGGAAAAAGTTATTCACATTGAGAATGGGTGATGGAGACTCTATTGTCGATCATCTAAATTCATTCAATACTATTGTGACCTAGTTGATCTTAGTTGGAGTGACGATGGAGAAGGAGGATCATTGTACAAACCTTGTGTGTTCTTTGTGAGATTCGTCAGACAACCTAGTAATGCTTGTTGGAAGAATTATAAATCCATTGATGCTTGATGAGGCCATGATTACTTGATTCTCATAGGAGGTGAGATGAAAATCTTATGAATCCAATAATGAGGTCTTGGTTGTTCATGGAAGATCAAAGGAGAAAGTAAAGAAGAGGGAAAAGGGTAGATCTGAATCCCATGGGAGACCTAAGTCTCTTAGAAAGTCCAAGGAAAAATGTTGGAACTGCATCAAGGTCAAGTATTTCACAAGATATTGCAAGGAAGAGAAAAAGAAGAATAAGAAGGAAAATAATGATTCTGATAATGAGTTTGAAAAATATTCTCAGGAGGATGGAGGAGATGCCTATGTTGCAGCTTTGGTAGCTTACATTGGTCAAAGTGTGGTAGATAGACTCTGGAGCTTCCTTCCATATGACTTCACATTGGGAATAATTTTTAATATATGAGAAATGTGATGGTGGGATGGTATACCTCAGTGATGACTCTCCTTTTAGCATAGCTAGCCATGGTAGAGTCTTGATCAGATTCCCTGATGGAAGAGTGAAGGGGATGAATGGAGTTTTCCACATTCTGATTCTGGATTGGAACCTACTATTAGTAAGAAAACTTAATGATGTGGGTAATTTATTTTCTTTGAAAAAGGGTGTAAGATGGTCCAAGGAGCTATGGTGCTCACTAAGGGTGTTCATGTGGGCACTCTATTCCAACTTGATGTGTGCACCATTTAGTGCAACAATTCTTCAATTTCTTCAACCAAGAGAGTTGAAGAATCTACACCCTCACAATCAAAACTTATATCTACTTACAATGGTCATGCTTTCTAGGTACCTAAACAAACTCTTACTTCAAAAAGAAAGTTGCTTGTAGAGAAGACAACGCTATGGCACTAAATATTGGGCCATATAAGTGAGAAGGGCCTACGGGCCTTAAAAATAAATAAATCTGGTTGATGGATTGAATGATTGTGCTCTTGAATTTGATTTTTGCTAGCATTGGATATATGGAAAAAAAAAACTATGTTCAATTTTATTCTAGTTCTCATAAATCCTCTATGTTGTTAGGTTTAATTCATTTTGATGTATTTGGTCTTGTTAAAGCTCCTTCGATTTTTAAGGATTTGTATTATGTGTCCTTCATTGATGATTATTCTAGAAGGACATAAACATATTTTCTCGAAACCAAATCTAAGGTATTTGGTTGATTTAACTAGTATAAATATTTCTTGGAAAATCAGAAGGGTATGAAGATTAAGGTGTTGAAGATTAATGATGGTGAGTTTTTTTCTACAAAGTTTGATAATTTTTGTAAGGAGAGTAGCATAGAAAGACATAAGGAAACTCCATATACCCCTTAAAATAATGGATATGCATAGTGGATGAACATGACGTTGATGGAGAGATCTAGGAGTATGTTTAGTGCATTTGACTTAGAGTTCAATAAGTTATGGTTATAAGCAGTTGTCATTACATGTTACCTAATTATTAGGTTTCTCACATCATCTCTTATGGATAAGACCCGTATGGAGGTCTTAATGGGAAAGAATCCCTCGCTTCATCATATTTGTGTTTTTGGTTGTGAGGTATATGTTCATGTTCCTAAAGAGAAGCAATTGAAGTTGGGTAACAAGGTAGTGAATTGTATCTTCATTGGCTATGGCATTGGTATGAAAGGGTACAAGCTTTGGGATCCTATGGCTAGGAAATTTTTGTATAGAAAAAATGTTATTTTTAGAGAAGTTAATCCTTCTCCCACAATGGTGTAGATAGAAGAGGATGAGAGGAAGTCAATTATTCAACTACCACCCAATATTGAGAATGATGAACCAGAAATGGAACAAGAACTTCATGGTGGAATTGGTGAGGAGGAGGGATCAAAGGGTTCAAAAGAGGAGGAAGGAATTCCAACTCAAACTTTAAGGAGGGTAACTTAGCAAAGAAGACAACCAAACAGGTATAATGATAGTTCATATGATTTTGTGTGTATATTTTATTTATTTTCTAACATTGATGAGCCTATAATTGTGAAAGAGGAAATGTGGATGGAAGATAAAGATTATTGGAGATTGGCCATGGATGAGGAAATGGATTCACTTTGAAAGAAATATACATGGTATTTGGTATTGTTTTCTGATGGACGAGAACCCATTGGATGTAAATGGGCATTCAAAAGTAAGATTGATTCATATTGTAGTGTTGAAAAGTAAAAGGCAAGGTAGGTTATGAAAGGATATTTCCAGGTCGATGGGACAGACTTTGGTGATATTTTTGTCCATTTGCTAATTTAACATCTATCGGGTTTTTTTGTTTGTAGAAACAACCTTTGGTTTAGATATAGAATAGGTGGATGTGAAAACAACATTCCTACATAGTGACTTGAAGGAGGAGATCTATATGACACAACTAGAGCACTATGTTGGAAAAGGTAAAGAGTCATTGGCATGCAAATTAAAAAAACCTTTATATGGTCTCAAATAGTCTCCTAGAATGTGCTACCAAAAGTTTGATTCTTTTGTGATGGGATTGGGATTTATGAGATCCAAATTAGATCATTGTTTTTGTTACAAACATGGATACCATTTCCTTTTTATCACGTTGTATGTAGATGATATGTTATTTTTCGGTAACAATAAGGATGTGATTCATGATTTGAAGTCTCAACTTTCAACACAATTTGACATGAAGGAATTGGGGGTTGCAAAATATATCTTAGGAATGGATATCAAGAGAGATAGAGTAAACATAAAGCTTTGGTTGAGCCAAAGTAAGTATATGATGTCTATGTTGTAGTGTTTTCACATGGCATATTGCAGACTATTGGGTGTTTTGATTTCTAAGGGAACTAAGCTTTTAATTGAGAAATATCCTACAACACCCACAAAGATGGAGGATATGGATTTTGTTCATCATGCTAGTGTAGTTGGTATTTTTATGTATGCTATGGTTTGTACTAGACCATACATTGCCCAATTAGTGAGAGTCTTGAGCCGGTTCATGGCTAATCCTCGACGTGAACATTGGACTATAATAAAGAGTGGCTTCATGTATTTGCAAGGTACTTCAAAATATTCCATTTGTTATCCTAGTGATGTTTTAGGGAACCAATACTCAATAGAGATGCAAGGTCATGTGGATTCTGATTGGGCAAGGGTTGTAGATAAAAGAAAATCTAACCAATAGAATATGTGTTTCCACTGTTTGGTGGAGTAGTAAGTTGGATGAGCAAGAGACAAGCCATGGTTTATTTATCCATGATAGAGGTAGGGTATATGGTATCCACTCATGCTTGTAAGAAGGCCATTTGGATTATGAAACTATGTTCATATATAGGGCTAAGTTAGAGAGTTATTACACTTCAATGTGATATTAACAATGTCATTTGTTTGGCTATGAACCTGACCTTTCATGCAATGACAAAGCATATTGATATCAAATACTATTTCATTTGGGACATGGTAGAGAATGGAATGGTGATAATTTAAACTTTGCAAAATTTTGTAGATGTGTCGACAAAATTGATGAGCTTGGGTAAATCCAAGTGGTGGTGTGAATCTATGGGCCTTATGGCCCCTAGTACTTAGCTTGCAGTTTCATGCATTCTCCCTTAGAATCTTGTAAGGTATATGGCAAGTGGGAGAATGTTGGGGCATGTGTGTCATATGCCTTACGGTTGAGTAGCATAGTAGTTATCTCCATAAATTTTGAGTAGTAGTAGAGAATAAATGATGAGCATAGTAGGGAATAAACATTGAGCAATAGTAGGCAATGTATGTTGAGCAATGATAGTTGGAAAATTAATTGTTGGTGGTTTCCCACACGTAGAATTGGAAAACCATAAATGGTTTATGGTTTTATTATGTCTATTTTTTGAGTGCTTGGGTAGGAGGAATTCAGAGAGAGAGAGAGAGTTTTTAATTGAATGTTATGCCATTGAAATTTCTCTAGAACATTTATGCCATAGAATAAGCATGTTGAGAGTGCATAGACTCTATTTTGTATTGTAACCATTTGTTAGTTTTGGAATAGTACATTTAATATGCTTAGGAGTGTGAATTTTTTCTCGCGAAAGGGTTTTTCTCAAGAAATTGTGTTATTTAATGGTTGTATGTTTCTAAGTTGTTCATTACTACAATTGTTTCTATTTAGTTTTATGTATGTTCTTCTCTCATTAATTAGTATATAAAGCATATTTTGTTGGATTAATGAGAGGGGGGTGAATCAGTAATGAGAAATTATACCAATTATTAATCCTTTAAACCAAAATGTACTTTTACTTATTCAACCATGTTCATCCGTTCATCATCAATATCTTATTGTATCATAAGCATTAACATTCATCAATGCATAATAAACATTAACAAACACATCCACACAATTCATAGTACACCAATATTTATGTGGAAACCCAATGCGGGAGAAAACCACATAATGCTATTCTTATATGTCGAGAATTACATTCAAGGAAGCACCAACTTCCAATTCTCCAGCTACAACTGGAAGGAGGCTCTGACCCCCTAGTTTATCAGGCTACAACATGAGGGAAGCTCCAACTCCCCAATTCTCTAGCTACAACCAGAAGGAGGCTACAACCCCCTATGTTCTCCGACTACAACCAAAAGGTGGCTACAACCACCTACCCTTGCCCCATCCAACCACCCTGAAATATAAGTGCCAAATGTAGAAACTGAATATGTCACTGTCACAACTTGTTCTATCAAATATGTCACTGAGAAACCTGTCACTATACACTCATCAACCAATCTGATATGATCACATATACCTCAAACACTATATCACAAGTCTGTACCTCAAACCATGTGCTTGAACCTCATTTTTATACAACCTCTATCTGAACAAATAACTTTAGCAACATACCTCAACCAAAATCCCTCAAACATGAACCAATACTAAACTTTAGTGGATCTGCCTTAGATCAACTCTACAACAAGCTCTAAACTTCCAGGAGGGCATCCAACAATTTTACAAGGAAAACCCTCAACCAGATTCATAAATTCAACACTACACATATGAAAACCATACCTTTTTTCTTCTTGTAGCGTTCTGCTGCTGCGATTTTGTTGATGTAGTTTTGCTAACACGATTTTTCTTCCACGATTTTTTCGTCGCACTTTTTCTGTTACGGTTTTTCGGTCGTGATTTTTTTTCCGCACTTTGTTTCTTGCACCTTTCTTGCCGTGATTTTTCTGTCTAAATATTTTTGCCGCACTTTTTTTACCGCGCTTTTCCTACCGCGATTTTTCTACCACACTTTTTTTGCCATACTTTTCCTGCTACAATTTTTCTGCCGCACTTTTTCTGTCGTTATTTTTCTGCCACATTTTTCCTGCCATGATTTTTCTGCCACACTTTTCCTAACGCACTTTTCTTGCCACAATTTTTCTGCTGCACTTTTTCTTTATCAATAATACCTACCCAAATAACCTTTCACAAAATAGATATTCAATGATATTCAATAGGTGCCAATGGGAGACCCTTTCTCTCTTATTTATACTCTCCAAGTAGCTTCCTTTAGAAGTATCAACTTTTGTCCACTTAATCACTTTGTCCATTTAACTTAACCACTTTCCACAAATAGTAAGTTCTCCACTCCTAGTTGCAACTAACTTTATTATTTAATTAATTTATTTTTCAACCACTTTGACTTATCCATAAATAGTAAACTCACCACTTCTTGTTGCAACTGCTTTATTATTTAAATAATTTCTCTTTGCAACCACTTTGACTACTTTATTATTTAAATAATTTATCTTTACTCACAACTTCTTGTTGTAACTAATTTATTTTTAATTATTTTATTAATGCAACAACTATACCCATGATTAACTCCTATTACCATCAATTTGACTAGTACACTTCTTCTACGAGCTTCTAGAATAATTGACTTATTTGACCTTCTAGGGGCTTCTAGATAACTCATGAGGGTTCTCCAACTTCATATGGTCATAACTCTCTAGCCGTGAAGAGTTATGTGAAGTTACACATATCACCGGAAATGGCATGACATATATTATCCATCTAGAATAGTTTTACTTGTAAATTTATTGATATTCATGCCTTTATACATCAAACAGAATCAGGTCCCTTACCCATGCCTTTGTGTTACCAAAATTCACTACCGAAATTCTCCAAGGTTTGACATCAATCACTAAGGGTTGACATCAATATACAATATCACTCTCCAAGGTTTGACATCAATGCAAACCAACAGTCCAGACCAACTATCCATCAACCTAAGCCAATTTTCTGACAATCTCCCCCTTTGGCATTGATGGCAACACCAACATTGATGGAAACACTTAGTCATGATAACATTCATTTTTATACTCCTCATCAATGTTTCTATCTCTCCCCCTTTTACATAAATGGAAAAGGATATCTCCCTTTGGGGATACTCCCCTTGACTAAGGTTTCCTTGAGGCTTCTCCCCCTGTCTAAATGCCTTTGATATTTCTTTGTGTCTCTAAGCCTTTGATTACTCTCTCTCCCTTCATATGAATAATATATTCCCATTTGAAAAAGGGTATCACTCTGATGCAACATTGAATTTATATTGCTCATGCTTCCCTTATGACAATCGCTCCCCCTGGAAACATGCCCATGTGCTCTCTCTCCAAGCATCTAACTATCTATCCTACATCTAATGAATCTCTTACTCTGGAATCATAGCTCTATTCTTACCTCTCTGTCTGACAACTTCTCTAAATGATATTTCTACCTATCTTTTTGGTTTTGTTTATCTCTCTTGACTTCTCTGCAAGATGTTGTGTATAAAAATATAAGTCTTCTTGTACCTGCTTCCTTTTGGAGTTATTGTCCATCGATGCTTCCTTGTGTAATCAAATGACATATATGAAAAGCATTCAAGAATAAACATTTAAATATTCATGTGTAATTATAATCCATTATGATAATGTTCCTTTCTCTCTGAACCACTCTCTGAACCAATCTATGAATCCATGCTCTCGTCCACTATCATATATCTGTCCAAACCTGCTAAGTGTTCTTACGAATCTATCTCTATCCATAATTTCCAAGACTCTGCTACAAAAATTTCCATAATGTTGACCCATCTATCATTATACTATCATGAAGTCTTCACTACTGCAACTGATCAATCTATCATACTATACTTATGCTAATTGACTGATCTGAATTTGTTTACTCAAACTGTGCAAGTTGTTCGAAGGATGGTTTTCTGGTATGTCTCAACTACCACATAGACTCCCCCTATCTAATATTCATATTAGCTGGGAGTCTCTAAGCTTGATGGCTCAGAAAAATCCTGCTCTGATGCAAAGTCATCATCATCTTCATCGATAGATTCATCATCTCTCTGAACTTTGACTTCTTTCTTTCTATCTGTGGATTCATCTTTCACTACAATACTTGAAAGTACAATCTCTTGAACATGTTCCTTATTTACCTGTCCTTCTTTTCTTTCATTTCTTTTCCAAACCTTTATGTATCTGATATCTTCCTTTTGCTTTGTATATTTGTCTTCATCTCGTTTTTTTGCCAATCTTGCGATCTCTGGGACCTAGTCTTTGTTCACATGTTCTTCCTATTTTCTTATCCATACTTTCTTATATCTGATATCAATTTTCTCTTTCATGGAAGTATCGATCACACTTATACAATCACGAGCTATGTGTCCATAGTTACATTTGTAACATTCAATGTTACATGGGGCCACATAAGCATTTCTTGCTTGAACATTTCTTTTATAATCCCTGCAATCTACCACCTTATGTCCAAAGTTAGTACAATAAAAACAATGACCATAAAAGTAATTTACATACCTGGGAGTGAATGATCTTCTTTGTGGTGTATTCCTTGTTGGTTATTATTCTTCTATATTGTCTAAGTTTATTGACCCAGGGTTCATGTATATTTGGGTTTCCAACAAAGCCTCTAAAACTATTGGCCCTCCTGGTAAACCAAAAGGCAACACAACGCACAAGATGCGCTACACAGTATCACTCGAGATAGCTTTAATGGGTGGTTGTAAGACTCATGTGTTTACAACCTAGGATTGAGTGTGAGATATGAGGAATGAATATTGAACCATTATTGTAACTGTAAATGCAATATACTGTCATTGGAGAATACGCAGGAAATATAACAACTCATTCATTAAGCATAGCCATAACTACTGGAAAGATGATAAAGATAAGCATGCATTCATCATAGAACAAGGATGTTACCGTGGTTCACCCCCTCCAGGGCTACGTCCACAAAGATTTGGCTCCCAGCTCTTTTATTATGGTATTTCCGCATCTACAGCGTCAGGCGCTTACAAATTCTCCCCGTCAGGGAGGATATATATGAGGCGGACTAGATCACACCAGGCTCCACAACCTATGATCTAACCCTCCATATCTACCCTCCTCCCTCTTCTCTAGCTCAACATATTATCCAAAATAGATCATACAACAAAAGATTACCTATCATAACTACTCATACATTACTAAAGAAACAACTATTTCTACAATAACAACAATGATAATAATCCGAACCCCCATAGTCGAACCCCTATGATACCTAAGTACCTATATTTATACATTTATGTCTCTTCAACCATTAAAATACATTACCAAAACCCTAACCCTAGCATTGTTAGGTCTTCCCTCGCATACACGCGTGTTGTTCTTCCTTCCAACTGTCGCTTTCCTCATGCATGCTTTCTTTCCCAAAATCGCCTTGCTTTTCCACTTCGACCTGCCTCCAATAGCCCCCCAACACTGACATGTGGCTCGTCCCAAGCCAACTATCCTTTGTGTGATTCCTCGATCTCCTTGGTGATCACCTGGAATTTTTCCTTGAGATTTGCTGCCTGTGTCTGCACCTGTGCAGTCTTCTCCTTGAGTGTGTCCACTATCTGGACTGCAATTTCATCACTAATCAATTCCACACACTCTTCTTGGGTCTGTGATATATGTGTCTTGGCTTCTTCTGCCTGTGATAGGACTTCTGCTACTCGCTCTTGCAGCGGCTCCATTTGAGCCTGTCGCTCTTATTTCTGGGTTTGCGTAGTAGTGAGCTCTGCCTACAATTTGTTCATGTCTTGTGCCCCTTTGAAGCATTCTATAATTGGCATTATATTCTACCTCTGCTTGAGTTCTTGGATTGCTGCGTTGATCCTTTCTTCTTCCATGTCCCACTTTTGGACCTGTTGATCCTACTCTAATCTAGTCCAAAGTTGCACTGCTTTATCAAACAAGTCAGTTGTTGTGCTGACCTGCTGCTCTATCTCCTGCAGTTGCGTTGTTACTTCCTGCTTCCTTTTCTCCTTCACTACTGGTGGAGTGGTTGGTGCGAGCTGTTCTCATAAATTATCTATCTCCTTTTGATATTGATTGATTTCCTGTGCAATTCGATCAATATTTTCTATTGCTGTGATTTCGTCTCTCTGCACGGCCTATGGAATCTTCTCGAAAGTTCCTGCCACTTTCTGCTCCAATCATTTTATGCGCTCCCTTTCCTCATGGGTCTCAGATTTATCCTTCTCATAGACTATTTCCAGTGCATCTCGTTTCTCTGTTGCCTTCTGCAATTTGACTAAGTCTTTGTGTGCGCGATACTGTACGTCGTGGTTTATGCTAACCTGCAACTTGTGGAGTGCCCTGGTTGGCATCTGTATCAACACCAGTTGGATTTGGCTTAAGTCCTTCAGGGGTGTCTGCCCCACAATCTCTTCCATTCGCAACATACTGGGTGTGATATGGAATGTTGTGTTCAGGTGCGGTAATGGATGGACTAGATCTCGTTCTTTTACTTCCACTCTTTCCTCCATCTGCGATGCTGATGGTTCTGTTCCCCTATTGCTTGTTGTTTGTCCTTCCCCGATTTTCTTGAGTAGCTACCGCATGTCTGCCAGCGCCTTTTGAATCCTGTCTATGTGGTGTGCAGCATGGTCGAAGTCCTCAGATAGACAATCCTGGACCATTCGGGCTCTCATTTCCCCATCGTCATCCATGATCATATACTCTGGCGGTGTTCTTTGTGCCTTCGTTTTCTTGCGTGCACCTCCTATCTGCGTGGTTGTCCTCTTGTTTCCCCCTATTTCCTGTGGGTTGGGACTTGCTGCGGTCTCTTGTGCAGGCTCAGCTTGTTTCTGCTGCTCCTTGGTCGACTGCGTCTTATCCTTCTTCTCGTTCTGGGTCCCTATCTTTGTTGGCCCTTCGTTTGTCTGTGTTGTTTTGCCCTGGCCCGTTCTTCATCTCTTGGGCACTTGGATTTCTTGAGGCTGTGTTTCTCCCTGCCCTGCCTCTTCTTCTGCTGTTCTTTTTGGAAATTATTGGGTGATGGATGGAATCCTCCATTCATCTTCCTAGTCTTTGATTACCAAGTCGATGTCTCCCTCTGTGATGCAGTAGTGCATCTGTAGCCACTGCTTATCAGGATCCTTGCACACTTGTATCCACATTGTATGTCTTGTAGCCCTAAAGTTGGTGATGTCCCCATATCGCGCGATAGCCTCTGGTGTTATTCTCCACATCCTGGAAATGGCTTCCTGTAGGTCACGTAGGCATCCTTCAAATATGGACTTGTTCATCCTTTTGTGACTAGCATTCGATGTAGCCCTTAACAATAAGTATCTCTTTCCTTGGTTTGGTTTGGGTCTAGTACAAAAAGTGACATACCTTGGTTCCCTCCATCCCATAAAGGCTATTAACGTGATCAACTATGAGTAGTGAAACTTTATGCCTAGATCCCGCGCATCCTTGCAGTCATCCAGGAACAAGTTCAAGAGGTATGGTGCCCAACTCACTGTGGTGCCCTCTATGCACTGAGCTGCAATTGCGACAACTCTAGCTGGAACTTCCTCCTTGTGACATTTTCTTAGCATCTTGAAGGCTAAGATTTTCGCGCCCAATTGTGTCGCAACATTGTTGATCCTCTTAATGATGATCCCTCTTGTCCCCCTGTCGCTACCATACTTCTTGTTCATCTCTCCTACTAGCGCTTTCTCCCTGACTTTGTCATCCAGAAACTACGCGAGATCCATGCCCCGAGATGACAATCCTGTTATGTTGGCCATAAGCTCTACATCTATGGAGACTAGCTTGTCCAACCAGATATCCCCTCCATGTGTGACTGCTAACAGCTGTTTGATGCAAGCGATTGTGTTCTGACCTCTGCCAAAATGTGGTAGGTCCAATAGACCTAAAATTCCTATCTTCTCCAACCCTATTGCCCATTGGAGTGGCGGACTAATCGGTTCCCCAAATAGATTTGTGCCCAATGTCTCCATGTATACACTCTTTGCATTTTCTAGAAACTTGTCTTCGTCTGCTACATCATGGTCAGAGTATTTGAGCTTCCCTATATAGCCCAAAAGATCTGGTCCTACCCGTACCCCATCTGGTATACGCGGTAGAATGATTTTTTTGGCAAGTTTCTTGCGAGGTGACCTGGGTATCTGTATCTTGTCTTTCTTCGGCGGTGGTGGCTGGCTTGAAGTGCCAGCAACTTCCAGTTTTTCCTCAGTATACCATTCTGGCCAACCTGAGACATCTTCGACCATCCCTTTTGCTGGGTGGTCTGATATGGTTGTTTGAGACTCATTTGGCTCAACTGTTGTTTTTAGATTTGGTGTCATTCCATTAACTTGCAGATCTGCTTCGGTGTTTTCTGGTTGCACCTCCCTCAGGGTTTTTGCGTCCTGGTTTAGCTGCTCCTGTACCTCTGTCGGTATATCTATGTTCATGCCCTTCGGTGCCAACTGTTGGGTTTCCTCCACTATCACCATGGGGTTCATCGGTGTTGTGTCTGGAGATGGGATTTCGTCAACATTGACGATCTCCGATGGCTATGGTTCACTTTCTTCCATCTGTCCTCGTGACTTGGTTTTAACTCGGGTTGGTCTAGCACTCTAACTTGCTTCTGTTTTCTTTGGTGGTGCCATGGCGGTGAATGTCAGACATTTGCCGAATGCGAATGGTCTCTGTGACCTCTGTGAACTCACTCTGTGCTTTTCAACCTCTATCGCTCTCTGTCTGATATTTTTTCGCGAATAGATTGTTTGCTCCCGCGTCCGTGTGTTGTATGGGTTTTCCATGTAGCTTTTCGATGACGCTTCCTTCATTATGGGTTTAATGCACCTTAATTATGAGTTCAATGCACCTCCAGTGGTTTCTTACTTGCCATTACTTCTACTTTGCCTACTCCAGTTGGCGCGATTAATGTGGTGTCACATCGATCCTTTCCGACCTTCAATTTCGCCTAACGTTGTCTTATCGTACTGCTTTTGCCGACTTTCCTTTTCCCGTTTGTTTCCCTTTGTATGTGACCGCTTCCCTTCTCCTCGTCGAGTTTGTTTTCCTAAGTGTGCGTGCCTTTTCTTCCCACAACGCACTACGCCTCTGTTGGAACTCTTTATAGTTCTATTTTTTTTTATTTTTTATTGCGCTGTGGGTGGTCGACTGTCCTTGTACAACTTTAGTCGGCTCCCATTGATCATCCCTCTGAGTTCTGTGCCTGATAAGTCTTTTAATTGTACAACTCCTCCATCTGTGACATATTTTACCTCGTACGGTCCTAGCCAATGCATTATGAGCTTTCCTGGGTGTTGAATCGATTTGTTGTCATACATTAGTACCAGATATCCTTCCTTGAAAGTTTTCTTCTTTATGTGTCTATCATGCCAAGCTTTATCCCTTGATTTCTGAACTTGTTGGTGGAATCCTGCGAAGATCCAGTCTTCCTCCATGGTCATTAACTGATTTAGTCCCTCCTATGCTGCGCCTCGTTCTGTCATTTGTGTAATTGCTGCTACACGCAAGCTTGGTACTAGAAATTCTAATGGCACCACTGCTTCTTGTCCATAGACTAGTTTAAATGGCGCGTGCCATGTCAAATTTTTGCATGTAGTCCTATAGGCCCATAATACTACTGGTACTTTGAGGTCCCAGTCATCCTTGTTGACGTTACAGATCTCAGTCAGTGCATTCTCCAGGATTTTGTTAAATGCTTCCACTATGCCATTTTCGTGTGGATGATATGGCATGCTCTTCTGATGATGGACTTCAAATTCCTCATTGATAGCATTGATGGTGCTCTTTATGAAGTGTGTGCCTTGGTCACTCATCAAAATTCTTGGGCACCCAAATCTAGTGATCACTTGCTCAAATAAAAAATGCGTTGTTGTTTCTGCTCTGCAATCCTTTACTAGTGCAGCTTCCACCCATCTTGTTAGGTATTCTGTCGCAGTGATAATGTACCTTGCTCCTGTTCTTTTTACTGGTGGGTTGATTGGTCCCACAAAGTCTATTGCCCATTTTTCGAATGCCTGCAATGTTACTTGTGGTCGTAATGGCATCTCATCCCTTATGTTGGGTTTGCCTACTCTTTGATAGACATCGCATCGTTGACAGTACTCCTTCGAGTCTCTGTGAATAGGTTTTTCTTCTGCGCGGTGCTATATTCTTACGGCGTAGTACTTGTGCTCAAGTACTGAATGATATTTGTGAAGTGTTCATCAACAATATGCACTGAAAATAAATGTGCATTTGGAAATTTGTCTTCTAAATTTGTAGGTTATTCTCCATTTGTGACTCTTCATAGGTGGTCAGGTCCTGCATTCAATTTTCCTAGCTTGACTATTACTTCAAAGTCAAATTCTTGAAATAGTAGTAACCAACGACATAGTATTCCCCCCAACACTGGCTTGTTGACTAGGTATTTTAGGGCCGAGTGATCCATGAACATATTAAAGTGTTTCCCCAATAAGTAATGTCTGAATTTTTGCAGTGCGTAGACCATAGCTAGGCTTTCCCTTTCCGTAGTGTTATAGTTCTGCTATGATTTTGATAAATTTTTGCTCGCAAATGCTATTGGGTGATCCAAGTCTCTCATTCTTGGTTGTGCTAAGATAGCTCCAAGTGCTATGGATGATGCATCTACATGCACGTGGAATGTATTTTCCCAGTCTGAAAATACTAATATGAGCGCGGTAACCATATTTTCCTTCAGGGTATCCAGACCGTGTTGGCACTCGTCGTTCCACTGAAATTTTGTATCCTTTCTTAACAACTTTTCCATTGGTGCAGTAATTTGCGCATATCCTTTGATAAATTTCCTGTAGTATCCCGTGTGTCCTAACGTCGCTCTTAGTTGGCAGACTGTTTTTGGTGGTTGTAAGTTAACAATAACTGCAATCTTTGCAGGATCTACTAATAAACCCTGTTTGCATACTATATGGCCCAATAATATCCCAAATGATGTTCCGAATATGCATTTTTTTTTATGTTCAGTGATATCTAGCATTGCCTACATCTTTCTAACATCAGGTGTAAGACTTCTACATGGTCTTTCAACAAACTGTAGTCTGTCCAATCGTCCAGGTATACTTCTAGGAATTGATGGATGAATTCCTTAAACGCAACAATGACAACTTTGGAAAAAATTGTTGGTTCATTCTTCAGTCCAAACGACATGACTGTATATTGGTAGGATCCCCATTCTGTCGCAAATGTGGTCTTGTATTTGTCTTCTTGTGCTATCTTGATATGATGGTAGCCCGAGAATCCATCAGTGAATGAGTAAGCTTAATGTCCACCTACGTTTTCTAACACTTCATCAGTGAACGATGTAGGGAATGGGTCATGTAGGCATGCATCGTTCAACTTCCTCAAGTCGAAACATATCCTAATCCCTCCTTGTTTATTGTCCTGCACTACCATCGGGCTTATCCATTATGATTCTTCAACCGGTTCTATGATTCCTGCTTTGAGCATCCTATCGATCTCAGCTTTGAATTTTTGCTTATATATTGGGTTTAATCTCTATGGTCGTTGTCTGATCGATCTCGCTTCAGGTCTGAGTGGTAACTTCATTTCTCCTAGCTCTCCAATTATACCCTTCATTTCTGTAAATGTTGCGAGAAATAGGTCACTGTATTTGCACAACAACTCTGTTATGCTTTCCACTGTTTGCTCATCCAAGTAGTCTCCAATGCTGACCATCTTGGGATTCTCGACTATCCCAATGTTGACTTTCTTTACTTTGATTGGCACATAAATGACTTCTGATTCTATGGGTGGTCATTCCACATCTCTTTCTCTTTTCGCTTCTTCAATCTGAATATCATGCATATCATCTTCATTTGGTGCTTCCTCTTGTACATGGTAACATGACAATAGTGCCTTGACTGTATGTTTGTTCCGCTGTTGTTCTTATGTAATCAGTTCTACTTCTGGTTCTTTGATGAATATCATTCCTCTTATTTGTTTAAGCGCAGAATCTATGTTGGGGTTCTCATGCTCGAATGAGAAAGTGACTGTAAAATTTTATTGCAATGTCATCCAGGTCATAGCTCCTTTGCGCAATTCCTGGTCTGTATACCAGTTCGCTGGTATGCCCTCTAGAGTGTGTATAAAATGATGAGGCCATTCCTCTGGGGGTGTCAATTTCCATAGTGTTCTACACTTCTCCAAGTGTTCCATCAATGCCCCTTGTCCACTATACTTCTGCTGCTTGTTGTTTTTATGTTATGTGCCAAATCTTATGTGCAGTAACCACTTACATTGGTACCAATATGTGATTGTCTCTTTGTGTGTGCCCCACCATCTTGCGGGTTTGGCCTTGAGTGATAAATCAAGTGCTAACAATCTCTGGTTGTCTAACACCACGTCTTCATACTGTGTCAAGAATGTTTCCAAATCATTTGTCCCATGGAAACTGGGTGGTTCCCTTATTTATGTGCCTACCCATCTTATTGCGCGGTCTATTCATGCACATCTTCTCGTGGAAACTTCGTGTAACCTTTGTTTCCAGTTCTCTAACTGGGTATCTGAATCTATTGCACATGAAGTAATGCTCCGCCAACTGAGTATCCCATTTGTAGTTGGGTTTACGTAATCCTCATCCCACGAATTTTTTCTATACAACTGACCGATTTTCTCTAAGTCCAAACAAGTGGGTTCTACAAACCTCTCCCCTTCCGATGGATCTAATGGCACAATGACCATGTATTCTCCTGACTCAAATGTCATTTTTCATGTCTTCAAGTTGATTATGGCCTGGTTATCAAACGCCCAATCTAGACCAAGCAATGTTGGGTATGGTGTTGTGTCGTCCATGATTTCAATGACTTCGAAATCTACTTTAATGCGCACTCCATCTAGGTCTATTGTTACTCCTTTCAGTTTACTGATTGGTAGGACTCTATGTTGGTTTGCCAGTTTCAATTAAACATGTGAATATCCTAATGTGGGCTCTCCCATGCATTGCCATGTTTTCTTTGGTAGTACATTAACTTCATATCCTAGATACAGTATGATATCGCCCATGTTGAAATCTCTGATGTTGGCATTCAGTCTGAACTCCCTACCGGTTCTTCTCCTTGTATGTAGGTGATTGACAATTTTTTGTTCTAGTTTTTCTTCCGTCTCGATGCTACATTTTTCTAGTATGTTTTGCAATGTTTTCACAGATGATGGATCATTTAATACTCTTACACATGATTGAAAAAAGCCTTTGATTGCACTTACTTATCCCATGGGTTGCATTTCATTGGTATGATACAATAGTGGGGGCATCTCATACTCCGGTGCTTCCTTGTTTTGCTGCGCAGTTGAAGTCGATGCTATGTCTTCCTTCTAAAATTATTGTCTGAATTCTTTAAATATCTCTTTCTCCTTTTGTGCGTCGAACCGATTCCTTGGTTCAACGTTCTTTTTCACTCATTGGTTTTGTGCTCGATCTTATCGAACAATGTCGTTGCATGTTTTAGCTCCTCCGCGAGTAACTATATTGATGTTTCATCTTTCATCCCTTGCTTCGATGGAAATCCACTGAACATTATGGTTGTTCTGGTTCCTCTTTTCCTGGATCTTTACTAGTAGTGTCAGACATTCCTTTGTATCATGGTCTAATGAACGACAGTACATACAAGTTGCTGGTGGAAGCGGGCATTCTCTTGCATAATGTTTTGGTTGTTGACAATTATGACATACCACTGATCCTCTACCTTGTCTGAAACCTCTTCTTGCTCATCCTCCCCCTCTGTATCCTACTTGATCTCCTCTTGACACATTATACTGAGGTGCCTGATTATACTGAGTGGTATTGTACCGAGGTTGTGCTGTGTTGTACTACATATGCATGTTATTATATGGTTGCTGTGCAGTATTATACTGCTGTTGCGCAGTGTTGTATGGAGCTGGAACTTGATTAAACTGTGGTGCGGCTTGCCCAGTCATCATTTCTGCCTGCACTCTATATGCATATGATATTCTTTCTCTCATCAACTCCGTGGTTCTACAATATTTTTCATCGTGGCCCACTGACTTGCAAAAGGTGCAATATGAGCTCTTTGGGATTGTCTAGTATTTCTACATCATCGTGTAGTGATAAGGGTCGTGACCCGGTTTCTTTCAAATTTTGCACCATAGTCCTCCCGTTGGTAATGGATTTGGTATTCCTGCTGCCATATACTGTGCGAATGTTGGACATTCGTTCTTATGGTGTCCTTCCATCCTACATGTAGTGAACCAAACAACTTCTCGTTTGACCTTTTTCTTATTCTAGTTCATCTGAAACGTTAGATTCTTCAAGTCCTTCTTCAGTTCTTCGATAACTGGGTCCGTCTGCTGATACTGATTTTCTTCCAGTTGCAGGGCTGCCTACAGAGCCTTTGCCTACGTCTGGAACTTCTGTTGTTGCAAAGGGTATTTTAAGTGTGGGAGCAGTGAGTTGACAAACAAGTGCCAATGCTGCATCTCGGTCATGAGATATTTTAACTTTCCCTTCAGTTGCTTGAATCTCTGATCAATCTCCCATACATACTCTCCTAGTTTCTATCTTATTTTGATCATCTCATTCATGTACTGATCCTCTGATATCATCTTCTGGAACTCATTTATCAGTAACTTCTTAATGTCTTCCAGTGTCCTTGTCGTCCCAGGGGCATTGTTTGCATCTAAACTCATGTACCAGTCTAACGCGCGATCTCTTAGCGTAATCACTAACTGCGCAAGTTTGGTATCTTCATCAATTATATGTTTTCCTTCTAGATCTTTGCACAAATGAACAAGTGTTTCTCAGGGTCCTCTTCTGCTTCTCCTAGAAATTCTAGTAACCTGATGGTGGGGTTGTGTCCTTCCATTCTGAATGCTAAGATACTACCTCCACGCGGTGTAGATACTTGACTAGTGCTACCTGAACTGGATCCTCCAGTTGTTGTTCCTTGTGTCAATGTACTTCCTGCTGTCGGACTGCTTCTGAACTTCGGTTGTCTAAATGGTGGTGTTCTCTTTGGTGTATTATTCGCACATGGGTTTATGGGTTCCACACTAACATTAATATGGATAGGATTGTTGCCTTCTCTTCCTGTTCTTGGACCTCTTATCTTCCTCTCATATGTTGCGTGCAGGATTTCCTCAATTTGCTCCATAGCCCTGAGATCCTCTACCTCTTCCTCATCACTCGCGAAGCCTTCCCTCACGGCTACAACTCTCTTCTTGGTATTCACCTTGTATTGGTAGGGTACTCTGCTACACGTCTTTCCAGTTGTTGCTATGATCTTCTTGATTTGGTCGTCATCCATCATGATTGGGTCCAAGGGTTCCTCCTTCTTGCCCTTATCCTTTCCTCCTTCCATTTCTCCTTTCTCTATCAGTGCTTCCCCCCTTCCCCCATGCACGCAGGGAAGTTTAGTTATCTGACTCCATTGTCATTACACCTTTGTTATATAACAATATCTTAATTGAAGTATAGAGTGATCGAATGTACCTTCCTCGAGGTCTGCGTAGAAACTCTTGCTCCGTTGTGTTTTATGACTTCACCGTGTTGACTACAAACTCTGTTATGAATCCTACCACAATACTATCAAGCCAAAAGTCTATTGCGTGGGTAAATTTTTTGTTCACCTGCTATAACTGCTCAATCTATACTGGGGTCCACTCTAGCTGTCGAATCCGGTTCGTTGCATGGTTTTCCTTCAACCTTAGTATCCACTCCTGCAATAAGTGTGGAAAATCACAGAAAAAGACTTCATGCAAATCAATAAAGACGTATTTCTCAAGATACTTGCGAGGTGTTACTCTAGGGTTTCTATTGTCTTTCTGTGCAAACTCTAGCTATTTTGTTCTTAACCAACTTTCAATCTCTTCTTTTGTGGGATTCCACGATCTCAACATCCCCTTCTATTGGCTCATTGCTTTCTTCTTTTCTTCGCTCTGTTCTTTCTCAACCTATCTCATCTACTCAACCCTCTATTGTTCCTACCAACGACAATGATACCATTTTTTGGTTACTATTCTTCTATATTGTCTAAGTTTATTGACCCAGGGTTCATGTCTATTTGGGTTTCCAACAAATCCTCTAAAACTATCGGCCCTCCTGGTAAACCATAAGGAAACACAACGCACAAGATGCGCTGCGTAGTCTCACCCGAGATAGATTTAATGGGCGGCTGTGAGACTCATGTGTTTACAACCTAGGATTGAGTGTGAGATACGAGGAATGAATATTGAACCATTATTATAACTGTAAATGCAATATACCGTCATTTGTGAATACGTAGGAAATATAACAACTCATTCATTAAGCATAGCCATAACTACTGAAAAGATGATAAATATAAGCATGCATTCATCACACAACACAGATGTTGCCGTGGTTCACCCCCTCCTGGACTACGTCCACAAAGATTTGTCTCTTAGCTCTTTTATTATGGTATTTCCGCATCTACAGTGCCGCACGCTTACAACTTCTCCTCGTCGGGGAAGATCTATATGAGGCGGACTAGATCGCACCAGGCTCCACAGCCTACGATCTAACCCTCCAGATCTACCATCCTCCCTCTTCTCTAGCTCAACAGCTTATCCAAAATAGATCATACAACAAAATATTACCTATCATAACGGCTCATACATTACTAAAAAAATAACTCTTTCTACAATAACAACAATGATAATAATCCGAACCCCCATATTCAAACCCCTGTGATATCTAAGTATCTATATTTATACGTTTCTGGCTCTTCATCCATTACAATACATTACCAAAACCCTAACCCTAGCGTTGTTAGGTCTTCCCTCGCACACACACGTGTTGTTCTTCCTTCCAGCTGTTGCTTTCCTCGTGCATGCTTTCTTTCCCAAAATCGCCTTGCTTTTCCACTTAGGCCTGCCTCCAACAGTCCTTATGAATTCTTTCCTTGACTGATCATGATCATGATTGAAGCTTCTTTGTGGCTTGAACATGGAAGGTCTTATTGAAGATGTATCTTTATTAGTTTTCTTAGATTCTAGTTGATGACGATTCTTTCCTTTGAATACTTTTGCATAACTCTTGCTCTTTTCTTACTTCTTCTTTTCTATCAACCTAGAGTGCTTCTCTTCATTATCTACAATTGATGTGGATGTTTCTGTCTCTTCAACGTTCTTGCTGAGCTTGATGATTTTACTTTTCAATGTGACAACTTCTTCTTCAAGCTTCTCAACCTCTTCTTCTTTCTTCATTATCTGAAACTTCATGACTTCTTCTGTTCTCTTCGCTACTTCAAGCTGGATTTTTAATGTGCTTATTTCTTCTTAAAGTCCTTTCTCTTCTTGACCAAACTCTACCGTAAGCTGTTTTAGATCGTTAGTTCTTTCCTTAAGATAATATATCAATATATTCTCTCTCATTTCTGCTTCTACCTTCTATGTTGGCTTCCAAATACTTCTTTTGATCTTCAAAATTTTCTTCGATCTTTCTGGCTTCTTCTAGCTGAGTTCTTAATTTCTCGATGACCTGTTGGGATTCTTAAAAAATGTGAACACTTTCCTTTTGTTTCATCAATTCTTTCTTGAGTGAATTGTTTTCTTCTCTTTCTTTTCTTAATTCATCAAGTACTAATCAATTCTGCTTCATAGTTGTCTTCCATTTCAATTAGTTTTTCTGTCTCATTTCCTTCATGGCAATCCATTTCAAGATGTCCGTTTTTTTTACAATTAAAGAAAAACAACATACTTCTGTTGACTATGTACTCTTCATCTTCTGAATCTGTTTGACATAATGAACATTTTTATTCTTGATCTGTACCTTCATATTCTTTGACATTCTCTAACTACGTGATGGGTGAAGAATAGATATTATGTAACTTATCCCAAAGTTCTTTAGCTAATGAACATTTACCCACTTTGTCCTTTACTGAATCACATAGTCCTTCCAAAATGAAATATATTGCAATTTTTTTATTTCATTTCAGTTCCTTCTTTGTTGTAGTCTTCTCATTTTTTGAACTATCATATCCTGTAACAAATGATTGCCAACTATCATACCCTTGTGCCTTTAAAAATACTTTCGTCCTTCCGCTCCATATCTCATACTTTAAACCATTCTAACCATTAAAAAGTGGTACTCCATTATCAAAATAATCCATGACCCCCTTCCAGTGGTTAAACTTTTTCTTGAAGGAACCTGCTCTAATACCAATTGTTGGATTACTGAGAGGGGGCGATGAATCAATAATGAACAATTATACCAATTATTAATCCTTTAAACCAAAACTTATATTCTTTTACTTATTCAACCATGTTCATATGTTCATCATCAATATCTTACTGTATCATGAACATTAACATTTATCAATGCATAATAAACAATAACAAACACATCCACACAATGCAGAGTACACAAATATTTACATGGAAACCCAATGCAGGAGAAAACCACATAATGCTTTTCTTATATGTCAATAATTACATTAAAAGAAGCACTGAATTCCAATTCTCCAGCTACAACTCGAAGGAGGCTTCGACCCCCTAGTTTATCAGGCTACAACCCGAGGGAAGCTCCAAGTCTCCAATTCTCTGGATACAACCAGAAGGAGGATACAATCCCCTATGTTCTCCGGCTACAACCGGAAGGTGGCTACAACCACCTATCCTTTCCCCGTCCAACCACCCTATAATATAAGTGCCAAATCTATAAATTGAATATGTCACTGTGACAACCTGTTCTGTCAAATTTGTCACTGAGAAACGTGTCATTGTATACTCATCAACCAATCTAATCTGATCACATATACCTCAAACACTATACCACAAGTTTTACCTCAAACCATGTGCTATAACCTCACTGTTATACAACCTCTATCTGTACCAATAAATTCAACAACATACCTCAACCAAAAGCCCTCAAACATGAACCAATACTAAACTTCAGTGGATCTGCCTCAGATCAACTCTACAACAAGCCCTAAATTTCCAAGAGGGCATCCAACAGATTTACAAGGAAAACCCTCAACTAGATTCATAAATTTAACACTACACATATGAAAACCATACCTTTTTTCTTCTTGTAGTGTTCTACTGCTGCGATTTTTTGCCGTGATTTTTCTGCCACGGTTTTTATGCCGCGGTTTTTCTGTTGCGATTTTTCTACTACACTTTTCTTGCCACGATTTTTTTGTCGCACTTTTTCTGCTGTGATTTTTTTGTTGCACTTTTTCCCGCCACGATTTTTCTACCACACATGTTTTGCCGCACTTTTCCTGCAACGATTTTTCTGTCGCACCTTTCCTGCCGCGATTTTTCTGCTGCACTTTTCCTGCCGCGATTTTTTTGTTGTACTTTTCCTGCCACGATTTTTCTTCCGCACTTTTTCTCTATCAATAATACCTACCCAAATAACCTTTCACAAAATAGATATTCAATGATATTCAATAGGTGCTAATGGAAGACCCTTTTTCTCTTATTTATACTCTCCAAGCATCTTCCTCTAGAAGTATCAACTTTTGTTCACTTAACCACTTTGTCCACTTAACTTAATCACTTTCCACAAATAGTAAGTTCTCCACTCCTAGTTGCAACTAACTTTATTATTTAATTAATTTCTTTTA
Organism: Picea engelmannii; assembly: GCA_009831015.1. Classification (NCBI taxonomy): domain Eukaryota; kingdom Viridiplantae; phylum Streptophyta; class Pinopsida; order Pinales; family Pinaceae; genus Picea; species Picea engelmannii. The sequence goes on along the minus strand of ML829113.1, from coordinate 27,538 downwards.
CAACCACTTTGACTTATCAATAAATAGTAAACTCACCACTTCTTTTTGCAACCACTTTACTATTTAAATAATTTATCTTTTCAATCACTTTGACTACTTTATTATTTAAATAATTTATCTTTACTCACAACTTCTTATTGCAACTAACTTTTCTATAATTAGTCAATTCATAACTTTTTCCCCTTAATTAACTTCTTGTTGTTGCAACCACTTTATTATTTAATTTATTTCTTGGTCAACCACTTTGACTATTCAATATTCTCATCACAACTACTTTACCATAATTACCAAACTCACAACTTTTTGTCGCAACTAATTTATTTTTAATTATTTTATTAATGTAACAACTATACCCATGATTAACTCCTAGTTACCATCAATTTGACCAATACACTTCTTCTAGGAGCTTCTAGAATAATTGACTTCTTTGACCTTCTAGGGGCTTCTAGATAACTCACAAGGGTTCTCCAACTTCATATGGCCATAACTCTCTAACCGTGAGGATTTATGTGACATTCCACATATGATTGGAAATGGCATGACACATATTATCCATCTAGAATAGTCTTACCTGTAAATTCATTGATCTTCATGCATTTATACCTCAAACAAACTTGGGTCCCTTACCCATGCCTTTGTGCTATCGAAATTCACTATCAGACTTCTCCAAGGGTTGACATCAATCACTAAGGGTTGACATCAATCTACAATATCACTCTCCAAGATTTGAAATCAATGACAACCAACAACCCATCAACTTAAGCCAACTTTATGACATATTCACCTTTGCCTTCTTTCATAATTCACAACCAATACGATTTGGGTTCTATGAATTACAATGCTATGGAATCTACAAAGTATAAAATAATTATAAGTGATATAATACCATTAGTTAAATAATTAGAAAGGCTATAGATTCATCAACCATTGAGATGCAATCTCAATTAAACAAGGTTCCATTTTTTCCCTTCCACTTTCCACCATCGCAGTAAATAAAGACTTTGAATTATTATAAGTATTGTGTGATTATCCAAATCTTTTATGAATGAATGGTATTTGGATTTTAAAATGTCCTATCCAAATTAAATGGTCTTTAACAATATAATTAAATTATTATATGGGGTTACATCCATTTAAACTTGGGTTTAAATGAGGTCTTGATATACATCTTGATTTTAAAAGATCGTGGTTGGACATTTGAAGTAGTGTAGTTTCACTTATAAAAAATAATTGATATATAAATATAATGAAGGGTGGTATGAGGAAATTGTATGAATATAACATAAAACAAATTGGATTCATGGGAAACATTATAAACACTTATTCTCAGGGGTCGTCTAGCCTTCTAGCCTTATCACACAACGTGCCACATGTACATACTTTATCCTCCTCTGGATGTGAACTCGTGATCTCCGAGGAGGAAACACATGTTCTTAACCACTAGGCTCATTCAAGGTGTACATACTTAGTTAATGTCTAAGAGCTTCTTTGGTTAAGAGCTCGAACCTAAGGAAATAGGTTAACCACCCAAGACCTAGATACATCTAGCATAAGTGAAATTCTACCCTGTTATGGACCACCAATGAATACAATAGAAAACATATTATTTTTTAGATACTTTACAGTCCAACAATAAAATTTATTAAAGCGTATTTTTTATTATTATTTCATTATTATTTTTAATTGACCAAACTTTATTTATATTATTATTATTTTTTTAATTGAACAACCATTTTTTTAATTAAACACTTCTCAATTAAAAAAAAATCTAATATATTTAACACAAATTAAACACCAAAAATAAGCCTAACACATGCACAACATTCCATGCATGCACCAACAGATTTTCGAGCACTATATAGAGAAAACGTCAATGCCAAAGTCCCATTATAAAAGCAATTCCTTGATAGAGAAATGATTTAGGAAGAAACTCCATGCTGTTAAAAAACAATCCGGAGACCACCATTGCAAAGTAAGATCTTGTATCCGGAGGCTCAGCGAAACCACATCCGTCTTCTCCTATGTATGTGATGGAACATCTGCGTTTAGGTGACTTTGATGGAAATTCCTTCTTCGGGAATGAACCGTGAGGGAGTTGCACCCACACTTCCTCATTCTAATACCAAATTAGCAAAAATGCACAAAATAATTTTAATTTTATGTATGTATTTTACTAGCACAACCGTTAATATAGCAGCTAGAGAACGCCGAAAGGTATTGGTTGGTAAAGAATTTATTAAATTTTATTATTGATTAACAAATAAACGGTTGCACTTCATTTATCCGGTGTTAATATTTTAATCTCTCTTAATCACTTACATGGCAATCAGTTAGCTATCAAAGTAATTTTTAAATATGATTAGGTAAATGTAAAAAAGTAAACACATAAATGGTAAGAATATTCCAGCCATATTTAATCCTGTCCATAAAAAACTTATTAAGCACTAAACCCCTATTAAATCTGCCCATTGTCAATAGGTGTACGCCTTTCAACGTAATTATTAAATCAAGTACACATTTATACAAAAAGTTTTTCTCAATAATATAATAAATTCATGAAAAAATTTCTCAACTATACACATAAATAATATCTAATAGTTGGATAAAATCTCTTACAACTAATTAAATCTAACAAATCTAAACTAATCTCTAATATAAACATTAATTATAACACTACTCTAAATGCAATAAGATTTTTTTACACACAAAGAGACCGAAGGATCCTCACTCGTGACTTGGGAGCCCATATTATTTTTACAACTATCTAAAATGTTGATTGGTAAATCTATTTCTTTTCATTAACAATAACATCATTTCATTTTTTTTTTTTAGTATTTTATGTTTTATTTTATTATTTTTTTTTCATTTATATGAAATACAAGATAGAATAATTTATTTGTGCATACATTTCTAACTTTTCTTTTAGTTTTTGACTTGAATTTCTTAAACAAAAAAAAAAAATACAAATATAATCAATAAATCCATTTATAATAATCATTGTAATTATGATATAAATTTGATAGGCACTCTTTTGTAACAAGTTTCTTTTTAAAACTATTTTCATATGACATTTTATATTTATTTTTGCTTGTTATTTAAATATTATGTATTATATGTGTTTTTATCATTTTTGTTATAAATACAGTAATCCTAATTAATATGTTTCAAATGAAAAATCCATAAATAATCATAAAACAATACAAGTATAATCAATAAATCCATTTATAATAATCATTGTAATTAAGATATAAATTTGATGGGCACTCCTTTGTGACAGGGTTCTTTCTAAAACTACCTTTCATACGACATTTCATATTTATTTTTGTTTGTTATTTAAATATTATGTATTATATGTGTTTTTGATCATTTTTGTTGTAAATACAGTAATCATGATTAATATGTTTTAAATGAAAAATATCGACATTGATTATGATTTGTCTTCCATTTAAATTAAAATAGAGGTGCCATTATGGTGATATGATACCTACGTTTGTAAATATTTCATTATATATAATAAAATAGATAGGATAAAATATTAAATTGACGATTTTAACAATTAAGAAAACGTCAAACTTACATATTGATGTAGATTTTAAAATTTCTAATATATAACAGAGATATAAATTTAAAAAAAAAAGGGATACATAGCCATCAAATTTAACCACTAACAGTAATGAAATAGCTCAAAGTTTGGTTGGACCGAACCAAGGCGGTGAGCATAGATGTTTGTAATGAATAGGCATTGTCTAACTGTTTTACAAAATGCGATTTTTAGCTGAAATCTGGCGACATAAATATGCACAAAATCACTATTTTGTGTTGTTTAAAATCCATTTTTGAATGTAGAAATAGATTCAACATGCTGAAAAAATCTCGGGACACTCGGATTATATAGAAAAAATCGGTGTTGGCTAAACGTTCTACCTTTTGGGTTTTTATGCCTGAATCCGACGATGTAAATTTGGACAAAATCACTATTTTATGTTGTTTAAATTGCATTTCTAAATGCATAAATGGATTCAGTGTGCTGAAAAACCCCCGGGGCACTCGGATTATACAAACTTAGCCACTCAAATCTGCAGATCCAACCATTCATCACCGAATTTTGTGCAAAATCAAATGGAAAAAGTTACCGAAAAACAACCAAAAGGTAGAACGTTTAGACTACTGAGAAAAATTCACTCAAATCTACAGATCCTACAATTTCTCGCCGAATTTCAGGCAAATATCCCTGGAAAATATGAAAAAAAATCATTTAGTAGAACTTTTAAACTAAGGTGCAATGAATATAAAGTTGACACGTGGTGGGCTTACCACTAAAATTCAATTTTAAATTATGGCAGAATCTATGGAGCTCTTCCTTTTTGAGCTTAGAGGCAGAGGAAAGTTCTTTTTGTTGTATGAAAGATATGTAATGGATTGAATATGTTCGTACAGGAAGCAAGGTAAAAATGCGCTGAACAATGTCGTCCAATGATGAGATGATGGTTTTTCAACATTGTCAACATTGTCAGCTGATCCGACAATGGGGAAGCCCTTGCAACTTTTCTGTCCACTGACTTTTGCCCAAAACTGAAATACCTCGGGCATGGGAACGTCAAATGGCTAGGATTCCATTAGCTTGTCCACACATGCCAACCTCACGATAATTCACCATGTTTGATATAAATGGCAAGTTGTATTCTAAAAGTTCTATGAAATGAAGGTTCTTCGACGATTTTTTAGGGGGACATTTGCCCAAAATCCACAGATTTGAGTGATTATTTCTGTCTAATCTGAGTTTTTATAACATTATTTTATTTATTTTTATATTTTTTTATAAATTTAGATTTAATTAATCACATTAATTGAATTTAGATTTAATTAGTCACATTATAGCATTCAACCAATCATAAATAATTTTTTTTTATAACATTATTTTTTTATTTATAATTTTATGAATTTAGATTTAATTAATCACATTAACTGAATTTAGATTTAATTAGTCACATTATAACGTTCAACCAATCATAAATAGAAAATTTAAATTTCAGAACTTCAAAAATATATATTTTTTCAAAATATTTAATTTAATATATTATTTTTTATAAACACGATGATAACATACATTGAGACTATATTTGGTAAGGGATTACTTATATTTATTTAAAATTTTATCACCATAGTTTTGATGAGTTAGAAGGTTATGAAGGAAGGTACTGCAACAAATATTTTGAAATTGATATCTAATATGGGTTACATAGGACATTCTGAGCGAAAGTGTTTTTCTTCTTCAACCTTCTTAGTGTCACAAAAATGACTGGGAATTGTCCAACACTCACTTTCACTATCGAGCTCATGATAATCTGTTCTTATTTTAGCAATGTTTTTCTTCTTCCTTACACTAGTGAAAACAAATACATAATTTTGATCTTTTAGATTAGGGTTAATCACCTTTGATAGTATCTTAATTTTATTTTATCCTTTAATTCTTTATAGCACCACAATTTCTCCTTAAATTTATATGTAATAATATTTTTAATATTATTGTTATTCCCCAATGATTTAGCCAAGACTTGGCATCTTTAGGCCATTCTCTCTTGAGCCTTAGGTGGTTTTGTTTAGAGTTTGAAGTAATTTTGGGAATCCTCTTTTCATCTATGTTGTTTATCTTGTTCTTGTATATTAGGTATATAATCATAGCCATGCTCTCAATGGGGTAGAGGCTTTCTTCTACGAGGAGGATAGGATATGGTGTATTGATTTTAATTTTGAAATATAAGTTATAAAAATATTTTGAATTTGCTATATTTTCTTCATGATTCTCTAGAGGTTCTACATCCCCAAACTTCACATTCATATAGGATAACAAGAGTGATAAGAGTCTCAAAGAATATTTTTTTCTTATCCCAAATCCAAAGGTCTAGTGATTTACAATTGTTTTCAAGCCAATACGAATTTTTCCACCCTCCATTTATCATTTTCTCAATTCTATAGCTCTAGTGAGATTGTAATTTGTGATGAATATTTATTTTGAAAAAAATGTATAAAGGCACTTCCTCGAAGTTTTTGTTGTCATATACGACAATTTCCTAAGTGAAAAATTTTGGATTTAATTATCATCTTTGGTTCGTCAATGTTCACTGTCATACCCATATTAGAGAAGAAATTTGTGGATTCTTAGTTACTTGTTGATATCAAAGGGATTTTTCTCCACAAGAACAGTATCATTGGTGTAAAGGAGGATGATGACTATACCAACAAGAGTCGAGCCGATACAACTTGCTTCTTCCAAACAATCTTCTAACTTATCAATGTATATGCCAAAACTGGTAGGGGACATGGGACAACCTCGCTTGACTCCTAAATTACAATTAATTTCTTTTGACCATCCCTCAATGTCTTAAACTTGCCAATAAGGTTCTCATACAACTTTACCATGTAGTAGTTCTCAACTTGAAAGTAATTTTTATCTCTTCTAACCTATTCCAAAGGTTTGTCCTGAGCACCATGTCAAAATATTTTTGAATTCAATGAAACAACAAAGGAGAATTGTTTTATTATTGTGACACTCCTTAGTAATTATCCTAAGCATAACGACATGGTCCACAGTAGAATGATATCTCCTAAATTTAGCCTGGCCTTTAGCTATTTTTCTGTGGCTTTTTAGCCATATGCTAATCTTCTTCTCTAAAATAATTCCATCTAGCTTGGCTAAAATGGGGCAAATCATAATGTTCCTATAGTTAGAGGGATTAATTTTATCCCCACTTCTAAAAATAAGTACAATGAGGCTTTGCATCTAGGGTTTAGGGAATCACTGCTTGACTGCTAAATTAAATAGATTGTGTATGTGATGGATGAGGATAGGCCCTCCATTTTTTAATATTTCATCTACGTATCCTTAGATGTCCTTAGCTTTTCCTTTTGCGAGATGATTAAACCCAAACTCTATGTCTTCTATAGAAAAAACTTTCTCCTCTATGGAAACACTTGGAATGTTGTCTACAACATTAGGGGATTCATAAATATTTTTAAGATAGGATTTCAAGTTCCTTAAGGGAATCATATTATTTTTTTTAGTTTTACGGGTCATAATTTGCCTCCATAATTTCTTAGGATCTAACTTAGATAAGTTCAAAATATTCTCTTGTTTTAATTAGGGCTTTGTACCTATTTATCTTATTGGATTTTAAGGATTCATTAGAAGCATCCTTACTGATTTTTCAAGCAATTTTACACTCGTTATCATACCAAGTGTTGGTTGTTCTATTTTTCATTTTCCATAACACAATGATGGAGAACTTGTTAATGGAAGTAGAAAGGGTTGTCATAAAATTATGATAGAGGTTTTCAACATTGTTCTTATAACATCAAAGATTAAATTCATTGTTTAAACCCTTTAAGAAAATATTATCTTTATTTTTCTCAAAAAGCAAGTGCATATGTTTATCGAAATTTTCATATATGAGGTTTTTGTGCGTGGAAAAGTTTAGAGTTAGGGTTAAAGGTCTATGATAAGAGTCAAGATCATGATCATTTAAAAGGACAAAATTTACTATTTCGTTGTATACGAGGATAATAGATTTCACATAATCCATGACATTGTTTCCCAGCCCATGAATACAAGCCACCCGATTGGATTTTAGCCACTTCATTAGACCATTGAAAATTATTATATATTGAGAACTACAAAGCTTGATTAGCTTGGTACCAAAAAAAATCTTAGTCTGGCCTTTTGAGTTTCTTTTGTATATGCTAGCTTAAAAAAGGTCCTCATTTAGCCATAGAGGATTAGGGTTAGAATCATTACTTATAAGAATAACTTGATTAGTTGTAGTAATAACATTAAAGTCTCCTAGCAGGAGGATACTACCTTCATTTATTAGACAATAAGTATCTTGTTCTAAACTATTGTAGGGACAATTTTTATCTAGATTGTTTTTCTTATAAAAGGTAAGGCACAAAATAATAGATTGTTATATAAATCTTCTTAGAATTAATATATGAATCTCCATTCATATGAACCGATTAATAGGGTCTATCTTATGAAGAAAAATCCGGGGATAAATGTTTTTTTTTTTTATGTAACATGTTATGCCACAAATCCCTTTGCAGTAGGATTCTTGTGCCATGCTAACCAAAAGAAAATCCTTCTATGTTAGGGACCTTAGATTCTTCACGCCCCCAAGTTTCAACTAAAAATATAATATCAATTTCACTCATGATTCAACTTGACATAGGACCTTTGCTCCATGGAAAGCCATGGAAGTTCCAAGAGAGGATCTAGAGTGTCCCAAATTCCTATTTATTATTATCTTTTTGGTCTCCATCCCTAATAACAACTTTTCAATTCCTAATTATTGCCCATTTTCCTTCCTTCCTAGATTCTTTTACCTTTTGAACTTCCCTCTTCAATTCAACTTGGTCTTCTTGAATGAGGTCTTCATTTATAAATATTGATGACCCTTTTAAGCTCAGAGATTTATTTAGTATGCCATATTTATGGTCATTAGAGATTACCTTGACATGGATCAACCTATCTTTATGTTCGATTATTTTTTCCAACCTCTTTGATTTTATGAAGAAAGTTGTTTCAATTTTTGGTTTATTGTTTAGTTCTTCTTTTACTATTTCTAGCATGTCCTCATATTTTTTCTCTTTTATATAAAAAATTATGATGATCAAGGCTCTTTTGTTACGCTCATGATATAACTCTATGAGCTTATTCATTTCCTTTTTGATGGGTTTGATATCCAATTTACTTTCCAAACTATTTAGGGCCAAATTGTTAGTTAGGTTTTCTTCTAGCTTTTTAATCTTCTCGATATTATGATTTTCTTCAACATCTCCTTCTTGGGTTGATCGTTTATTTTCTTAGATTTTATTTTCCATTTCTTGTAATCTAACCTCCAATTTCTCCAACTGAGTCTCCAACCTTCATATTTTATTGTCTATATATGTCTAATTCTTGTCTTCTAAGGATCTAAACTTATTATCAAGCATTACCTCTATCTCTATTTGAAGTTTGGATTCTCTTTGTTCTCTCCATTTTTTATAATGATTCGATATGTTCTAAAGTTTATCTATGGTTACATTGCTAGACCTCCCCTTGAGAGGTTTTGGTACTTGTAGCGAATATCTCATTTTGGAAAGAAAAAAAAAAGAATTATAGAAGGAACTTGTGCACCTGATTCACAACAGGGTTTGAACGATAGCAAAAACAACCAGAATGGAACTCAAATATACATCAACACAATTGTTGACCAAAAATTGGTCAATTCTATTTTCCCACACTTGGAATAATAAAAAAATTGAGATCATTGAAAACAACATTGTATAATGATGAGATGATAGTTTTTCAACATTGTCAGTTGATCTGACTGTGGGGAAGCCCTTGCAAATTTTTTGTCGACTGGATTTTTCCCAAAAATGAAATGCCTTGGGCAGGGGAATGTTAGATAGCCAGGTTTCCATTGGCTTGTTCACACATGTCAACCCCACCATAATTCATTATGTTTGATAAAATGACAATTTCTTAATTTTTTATAATTTCATCATTTTATTTATTTTTTAATAATTTTAATCCAATTTAAATTTAATTATTCACATTAGAACATTTAACTAATTATAAATAAAAAAATTAAATTTCACAATTCCATATTAAAAATATTTAATTTAATATATATATTTTTATAAATATTATAAAACATTAAAAAAATTCAGCATATTAATAAAAAGTCAAAAATAGTTGACCGACAACCAGAACATATAGTCGCACATAGGCACCAATAAAGGTTGCTTCATAATTTTTTGCTTTAGGAAAGTTAATCAGTTCTTAGTGCATTCACGTTTCCTTGAGGTTTGTTAAGAACTTTATTTGTTTTTAATTTTTTTTTTTTAAGTAAAAAAGATGGAACCTATTATATTATCATAATCAAGGTACAATAACTGTTTGCGATGCCAGCTGTCCCGCCTAAATAGAAAACCGAGACAGCTGGGCATCCTGTGCCATGTGTTTCCCATCTAACAAAATTGACATGGTTCCGTCCTGCCCGAAGGAAACCAGGACTGTCACATATGAAGTTTAAACTGTATGCCATAAACTAGTTATAAGAAAACTAAAAACTAACTGGGCCAAAGCTTAGTTCGGAGCAGGAAAAGAGATTCCTAACCAAGAACATCATTGAACCTTTTTTCCTGTACGCTCCTCCTCGTTGTTACACATTATTTTCGTCATCCCTATGATCGTTAATGATGTAAACCTATCTGTTGCCTTTAGAAGGGTCAGTGGCCTGAGTTCCTAAAGAGAGAAGGGAGAAGAACTTCTCCCGAGAAAAGAAATTTCTTTTTCCTATGTAAAAACCTTATAAAAAGGGAACTTCGCAGGTTGCTATATAGGCAGGGTGCGAGAATGACCCATTCTCGCAGGTTGCACTATAGCCAGGGTGCGAGAATTCCAGCACGTGGGAAAAATGAGTGTTTTCGCGAATCTTCTAGAAGGAGAAGCTTCTATGGTGAGGTG
>ML829112.1:47257-57483 GCA_009831015.1 Picea engelmannii | reverse complement strand
AGAAACAAAAGAGACATATACAAACATAATATATAGTAAAACATAATATATAGTAATGTTAGTATACAATTTTAGTAATATTAATTTAGAATTTAAATAAAGTATAAGAATATGCTATAACCCACGATTTTCGTAAAAACAAAATAGTACATAGCAATGGTAATACACTTTTCAAACAAAGTTTAAGAATATACTATAACCCTTGATTTTCATGAAAAGAAAATGATACTCATTAACAAATATTTTTTTGTATTCTTACATACCTAAATCACATGAAGACATTTAAACACAGAATATTTTTTGTATTATCATTTCCATGTGTAAAATGTGTTGGAATAGAATATATATTTATGAAATATATGAGTTACAAAAATCGATGCTTGACATGATCTGTATATAATAAAGTAGGGCATTATTTTAAGTACTTTAAGAATGAAAAACATATTTACAAAATATATATGATACAAAAAGTGATGTCATACTTACATTGTACCCAAAAGGCCAAGGCGTTGTGTTAAGTTGTTTCATAACACAAAACATACTAAGATCGTTTACTTTGTAAAAATATTTGTAGTTATTGGCATTTTCGCCCCTCTATCTCGGAGTTAATTTTTTCGGGTGAAATAACAATGGATTACACTTACACTTGTTTGTGATTACGAAATGTGATTCCATGTATCAACAATTTGAAGATGTATTTATTAAAGAATAAGTTTCCAAAAAGTTTTGTAGTCTCAATATTGTTTTCCTCTTTTGTGAGTGTATATAGTTTCCTAGCAAGGATTTTGATAAGGGTTTATGTTGTTTCTTGGAATGCAGTAACATTGGTTGTTCTTGTACGGACCTTTATTGTGAAGTGGAACATGTACCTATAATCACATTCATAAAAAAAATGTTTGCATTTCTGACAATGCCAATTTCCCTCTTCAGTAGCAGTCACATTTTTCTTGCATTGGTAATTATTAAAAATGAGAGGGCAAGCAATGTACCATCAATCATCTCTATTTATAGAAGTGATACTCGCCTCGACCAAAATGAAATTCATATGTTGATGATCTCGACCAAGTCCTTCCTTTTCAATGTCAACCACATTCTTTTGAACAGAGGGGCGACCACCAGAGGCACCATGTGTAGATAAGGAGTGAGATTTAAGGTTTTCACCTTCTTTTTCAAACCAAGATATTAAATCATGATATTATTTGATGTTGGGATTGATAGAAAGATGGGGCATTAAAGTTGTATTAATCGATCTCCTATTGAAATCGCTTATTCTTCCAACCTTTATAGTGATGAGTGGAAATGAATTTGAAGCTGAATTTTGTTGTAGGCCATCTTTATTACAAAACACCCCCCATAATGTAATATCAACACTACATCCTGACTTGTCCTTCAATTCAAGGGTTCTGTTTTGGGTCTTAGTGCCATTATTCCTTAATATGGTGGTTTCCTAGCTAATAAATATAGAAACACAAAGGATGTCAACAACAAAGTCATTAGGTAAGGTTGATAGCTCATTGATAGGAGTAAACTTGAAGTTGTGGTTTTCAATTAAATGATCATCCTTGAGGCAGGGTTCTATTACTGAATTACTCTATTACTAAATTACTATCTAGCGTGATTTCCCAATCATTTTCTATATGGTTGTATTATTTGTTTATAGGTTTGATCAACCCTCTAGAGATTTTGCAAACTTTACCAATTTGAATGGAAGGGTGGAATTGTATTGCTTGAATATTAAAACATGTAATGGGTATCTCACTATTTTTGTTGCCAATAACATCAAATCTATACCTACCCAACTCCCTTGGAATTTGTGGAACTACGTAGATCACACTTTGAAATTTTTCTAACTTTGATTGTCCATGAATGCATGTATGCATTCAAAGATTTGATAGGGATTATTTTTGGAGGCATGTCATTTGTTTGTAATGTGTGCATGGTAGAATGACGTACATTTGTGTGTGGGTGTGGATCGCCAAGGATGTCTACTTTCAGAGCTAGCACTTGCATATGGTAACTATAACCAGCCTGGAAAATAGACCAAATCATGGTAGTTAATAATAAGGTATTGGCAAAATATTCACAGTGCAAAGTATATTCAATATTTGTGTGTGAGAATGAATACTTGTTGTGCTGGGTAGATCTACGAATGAAGCTATTAAGTTGAACCAGCAAGCCATTTTCAATTTTCCCTGACGTGAAATAGTCCACAAGGCTTGAAGAAAATATGCTTTGTATAGAAGCACTTCCATTAGAGAGGATAACAATATATTCTTATGTTGAACTTTTTTTGAAGTCTAGAACTTGTAGGATATGCATGAATTCTTCTTCGCCATTTTGAATTCTTGTTACAACCTTCTTTGTTAATATCAATGACATCACTTTGAATTTTACTTTTATTTTTTTTTAGACTAAGAAAGAAATTTATTGTATTTGCCATTTCCGTTATGCAACATTTCCAATAAAATGTACGTCTATAAGCTTTGGTAATTTATAAATTAGTTTGATGGTGTAAACCCATGAATTAATGATATAATATTCTAAAACATTCTATTATCTACTATTTGAATGTTATATTTCATAAATTGGTTTAGTGTATGCTTATTATCTAAGTATTATTGCAAACTATTTTATAAAAATGATATAATCAACCAAAGTTTATTGTTTAAAGAATATTGCAAACTATATTAATAAAGTGATATATTCTTATGTTGAATATTTAAATATTAGTGCAAACTATATTATTAAAGTGATATATTCTTATGTTGAGATTTTGTTTGATAGAGAAATATTAAAGAATAATAACTTTAATATAGCAACATATAGTGTGCAACATATGGTTAGTATATTGTACATAAAATGACATTTTAATTTAGAAATGTGTCCAAAGGGGTCGGATCCAATGATGGAAAGCGAGGAGTTTTTCATCCTTGGGCAAGGTTCAACTCCCATGAGGGCCTTACCTGGAGTCATGGGGGCACATTGAGGTAATGGTCAAACACGTGGTCGCACCCAGAGATACTATATTAAATGGTATCGTGACTCGTGCACACATAAGTGGATCAAAGCCCACCCCCATGTCCTTCAAATTTTAGAGGGGAGGTAGGTGCGGGAGGGGTGCTCTATGGCCCCAAAGGAATTCTAGAATTAGACTTTTATTGGAATCTTTGTCTAACTTCAAATAAAATGCAGAAGCTTATGCAATCTTTCAGGGGGTGCAATTGGCCAAGCAAAGACAAATTTCCCATATGAATATCGTGGGAGATTCCAAAAACATTATCAGATATTTTGTTATTGGATCCACTCCCAAGGGTGTTGGCTTGAAGGTTCTCATTGAGCGTATTTAGATCTCTTTGAACAATCTCTATTCAGTTCTTCCACATTCTATGAGAAAATAACAAAGAAGTTGATGAAATGGCCAATAGAGCCATTGGCCTAGCTCCTAGTTCCTTGGGGGTTTGTGGGGCAGTTAGTTTTGTCACCCCTCCTTAATGAAGAGGGCTTGGCATTTGGGTGGGGCTCATTTGGGTCATGTGGAGTTCTTTGGATTTTATATGTCGCCACGTAGTGGGTTCATGTGGGTTGTAATTCACCGTCTTATCACGGATCCAAGGGTAAGACATCCAATTCATTTTTCAAGTGGGAAGGGTAATTTGACTTGTGGGTGCATGAGGAGTTCAAGTGAGATGGTATGATATCAGAACAATCTCGTTCCCAACCTGATGTATGAGATGCAGGACAAGAAAACTGATATTATGGATGTGAATGGAAATGAGGTGGACGTACAGATTAGGATGCCCAATTTGGGAAATGTCGTTAGAAAGTTTGTGCATTCACATGGCCACCTTGTGGGAGATTATTTAATCAAAGATGCAAAGGTATGAAGTGCATGCATGGTTTTAATTTGGCCTGGTGGTTCTGTATTAAATTCAGTGAGGAAATTATGGATGTTGTGTTGTTTCTCATATTCATGCTGGATAAGTTCAATCGTCGTTTGGTTTGTTCTCCATCCAGTGTATTGGGGAGGGGCTTGTTTGGGGGAAAATCCAGTTGTTGTGTAATTGTGGTTGTTTTACCTTCATTATGTTGTCTCTCTCGAATTCAAGAGTTAGATTCTTTGGGCATTTGTCTATCCATGGAAAATAGAAAAAATGATGTGAATTGGGAGGAGGAAATCAAGGACAGTGAATTCTTGGAGCGCCGATGTTTGGTAATTATGATCAGTGCTCTTAATTCAGCCATATCCTTTGCTCTGGACATGTTGGTTCATCATAGGTTCATGGTGGGGTAGCTCCAGTATGAGGTTAGTTTTCTTGGAAGTCAAGTCGAATATCTTAAGTTGCAGTTGGCTCAGCGGGAAGAGGAACATGGGAATACACCCTCTGGTAGGGAAAATGGAGGATCGACTGCTTTGGAGGCATCTGTGATGTCCCCACTTTGGGACATCATAACATTACAAAGGGTTATGGTGACCAAAGTAGCAAGTTGGAGATTATAGAGAGTACATGAGCTATTGAGGGATATTTTGGGGTCCATCTTGCATCGCTCATCCTATTTCATCATTATGATCCATTCCGCACGGATTGGATTTGGTTCTGTTGCATTCCGGCGATTTCCACCATTTTGAGTATTTTGAGCTATAAGTCAATTAAATTCACTGAAGAGGTCATTTTGGGCACAATACTTGGAGGAACCTCTCAATATAATAGCTCATTGGAATCGAGAGGAGCAACACTACAGGATAGGATGGTGAGAAGTGACTTTCAGTGGCTAGGGAAGCCACGAGGAGAGATAAGGCACTTTTCAGAGGTAAAAAGGTTAATTAATTAATTAAAGTGATTTAATTAATTAATAATAATTAAAAAAGAAAAATTACTTTGGAGAGACAAGGGGATGCAGGAAGTATAAAGAAGAGGTAAGGGCCTATATTCTCTCATTCATTCATGTATGTCTATCATTTGGATATCTGGCTTCTAGCTAGAGGGCCCATCTCTTAGGGATTTTGAGGGTTTTGACTTAACAAACCCTAGAGGACGATTCAGTGGTGAAAGATTCCACCTAGCTTGTCCCAAGCTTGGTCTCAGAGATGAAATACTCTCCCACACCATTCTAGTTCCAGATCTAGTCGGTTGCAGGAGGATTCTACATCAGTTACAGGTGCAGAAAGAGAGAGGGCGCACCAGTTGTGGTTTCCAGCAAGAGAGGCGCACCATCCATTGAGGGAGGATTCGTTCTAGCTAGGGAGAAGAGATTTTGGGAATTCCAGGTATTGAGTTTTCCTTGCAGGTACCATAGTGCCATTATTAGATGTTTTCGGAGGTATTCTTATGGTGGATTGATTTGCATTGATAGAGGGACAATTTCCCTAAGAGGAGGGTGTATCATTATGTGGAGGGTAGCTAGATCTAAGGGTCTACCAAGTATTTTGACTAGTTGAGCACTTGGGTTTTCATTTTCGTGCCCTGATATATCATTCTAGTGGATTGGTGAAGTTGTTGGAGGTTTCTAGGAGAGAGGCTGAATTATATAGGGTTTCAGGCATCTAGGGGGGTGCACCATTCCTTGGAGGAGATTTAGATCCATAGGGTTTGAGAGGGATATTGGAGATTGGAGCACCTGGGTTGTTCTTGCAGTGACCCAATCTACTATTCCACTCATTTTGGATTCATTTGGAGGCTTCCTTCATTTGGGCCAAATTATTGAGGAGCTTCATCATTCCAACAGGGCGTGGCATCTTCCAGCTTGAGGATTTAGCATTTCTTACGACCCAGATCTACTCTTGCATTGGTCTTCAGTGAGTATTCGGCCTTGGGAGGCTTGTGGCATCTTCTATTGGAGAATTTTGTCGCAGCTCCTATCTTCTATTGTCTTTATTGGAGTCATTTGATGTGCATTCCAGATTGGCATCTCATTGTATCAGGTTCTTGCTATTTGTTATGAAATAAAGATCTGATCTGCAGTGTTTTGGCTTGTCTATCATCTTATTCATCTTGCATATGGTTGAGGTATGTTGATTGCTTATCTTCTTGTCTGTTGTTGCAAACACATATATAACACATCAGTAAACCCTAAGCGCAACCTAAATATTCACAGTAAGCAAAGTGTTTGACGAAATACCCCAATCAGGAAAAGTTTAAAACACACCCAAAACCGTGATGTTCCTTGCATCTTGGCTTGGGAACATTACAGTGGTATCAGAGCTTAGAGTCCTGCCAGCTAGTGGGAATTAGCACATGCATACAGAGCCATAAGGAGAGATGGATGAGATATGCTTTGAGATAACATACTTGGAGATAATATATTCCGGCCTTAGCAAGGAAACTAGGGCTCAAATAACCTTTACATAGTATGTAGCCTTAAGAAATCCCAGTTTGAGCGAAGAGGATGTTTTACATGGGATCATCATAGCAGATAAAAAGAGAAGAGAAACAACTAGATGGTTGGAAGAACAGAGTGACCCCATACCCATTAGGAACACGCAGCTTTTGTACAATTGCAAGGTGCCTTGGGAACCAGATCATAGGTGCAAGGGTGAGGATATGAAGCACATTGTTGAGGCACACTATGACAGTGATGACGAGGTGTGTGAGGATGGAGTGATAGATGATGATTTGGGGCAGTCTAATGATGATAGTGACTCTTTCACAGAGTCTAGTGATAGTGACTCTTGCACAGAGGTTGATGATACTAGAACGCTTGAGGAGGATGGTGACCTTTTGTAGTGGATAGACATTCGGAGGAGTAGGATGACAGCACCTGCATTTCAGCAGACATATCACATATTTTTGATGACCTTACACCCCAGCAGAGTGGTGACACTAGTGAGGACTCACACGCATTAGCACCTACATATGACTAGCTTCCTATGGTGGTCATGACACATCTGTCGTCTTTTCAAACACCCATGATAGCCACGTTACAGGAGGATATTAGTGGCATTTCAGATGTGATGGAGGAGCCATGTGTGAGGGATTCACACCAGGGAAATGTAGATCCACATATACAGGAGGAGATACAGGACATGCAGATCATTGACCTTATACATACAGATCATCATGAGGAGATTGAGTCACCTCTTTCAGAGACTCCATTAGTTGAGCAGACTATGGAGACTTACAGCTTGATGGGACACTTACTTCCAGGATCATCCTGCATTGATGAGGATGCACTCTTTAGTAGTCAGAATGACCATAGCACGTGTTTGGACACATCTATATGGGATCCAAGCGCAGATGATAGTAGCAGGGTGAGTGCTCAGGAGGATACAGCTGCTCATACAGGATACAGTGTGATTCAAAGGGAGATAGCATCTAGTGATGGGGTGCAGTGGCATACAAGAGGACCCAACAACATAGTAGGTAGTGGGCAGTTCAACATGATATCTTCTGCAGAGAGGGTTTTTGAGGATTCCAGAGTTGACACTAGTGGGACTGACAGTAGCAATGAGAGATGTGAGGTGACACCTCAGCATGACTGTGATCAGGAGTCATATCACTTAGTGGGGCTGCTGAGAATCAGTGAGGATGTTGGTGATCTAGCAGAGGAGCACCAGTTGATGGACACTTCCATTTGTGTTCCGAGAGTGGTTGACCTCCATGTAGAGGTTGATCCATCAGTACGCCCAGGATCTATGATACAGCATGAGTCTACGGTAGATGACATGAGTATGTCGGACCATACAGTGATGAGTGATAGCTCACAAAGACATGTCAAGATGTATGGTGGGATTCAGAGGGATATAGTGTCTTGCAGGGAAGAGACACACCTAGGGGAGCATGCAGATCTCACTCCTTTGCAACAACACCTAGTTATGAGAGGTCACCTTCACCATATCAGTAGTTGCATGGGAGATGAGAGATGGAGGTTGGTTGAGCAGCAGTCGAAGGAGTTACTTCCGATTGTACCTGATGATTGGGGTTTAGTGATGACTACAGGAGAGCAGTTATAATGGGTACCGAAAAACCTGCTTTTGGTCGAATCCTTGGGATTGACCAAGGAAGGTGTTATTTTTCAGTCCTACGGTCAGCTACAGATGTCTTTTTTATCCTTTCCTGACACGTTTATCATGGACAACAACATGAGGAGAGATAGACAATGGTTGAGGACATGGAGAGTGAGTAGATCGAGACCACCTGACAGGATTACTTTTATGGCATGCAACAGGTCAGAGGTGGACCATGTTAGGTAGACAGTTGAGACTTGGTGTGTGATGGTGAGCATCATAGGCCAGGTGACAACAGATGAGAACAAAAGGCTTCCAACAATGATCATTCCAACACAGGAGCAACTAGCGGAGACTGGAAGTGATAAACTTCCAAGTTTTCCATGGGATCCGGGAATTCATTTTGTTAGCAAGATGTTTTACATCATGTTGACCCAGGTTGTGCCAGAGAGCCACACACTCCACCTTGGGTTGGTTTGGAGTGGGCCTACAGGTACTTTTCCTATGGAGAGAGACATTTTCCCCCTCTTGATCATCATGATCAAGCATGGAAATGGTTGGGCAGGTACTATTTCCACAGAGATGTTCTTATAGATGCAGCTTCTGGACAACAGGTCCAAGTGCCACAGGTACTTCAGCTTGAGGATCCAGGAGTGGAGGATCCAGTATATATACAGGGAGCAGTCAGGCAGGGTCAACACAGTGCACTGTTAGCATGGTGATCTTCGACTAAGGCTAGCATGGGACCCATGGATTACAGGTTTGAGCATTTCACCGACTGACAGGGGTGAGTGGACCTTTGCAGGGGAAAGTTGGTCTATCTTTCCATTGAGCTTCAGTATTAAGGAGAGCACATCACTTGAGGGTGTCTCACGAAGGTCTTGCAGTACCTCATTATGGCATCAACATTTGCAGTTGATGGAGGTCGTGTTGATCTTGGTAGTATCTTGGAGGGTGGACTCATTCTGGGATGAGGCCATGTGTCATGTGCAGGAGTTTCACGGTATTGATATATTTCAGGATTATGCTTCCCAGGGGATTGCAGCTCATGTCTTGATATGGGACCTAGGGGGCAGAGTGCGTGATAATTCATCTTTGGATGGGGTCTACTATGTGTCCTACAGTTGGACATGGGATCATGGTATTATACTTGGAGGGATTTCGTTATTTCTTTAGGAGAAGCAATATTCTAGCAAGGAGGACTGTGATGTCGCCACTTTGGGACATCATTACATTACAGAGGGTTATGGTGACCAAAGTAGCCAGTTGGAGATTATAGAAAGTACAGGAGCTATTGAGGGATATTATGGGGTTCATCTTCCATCTCTTATACTATTTCATCATTATGATCCATTCCATACGGATTGGATTTGGTTTCGTTGCATTCTGACGATTTCCATGATTTTGAGTATTTTGAGCTATAAGTCAATTAAATTCACTGAAGAGGTCATTTTGGGCACAATACTTGGAGGAACCTCTCAGTGTAATATATCATTGGAATCGGGAGGAGAAACACTACAGGATAAGATGGTGAGAAGTGACTTTCAATGGCTAGGGAAGCCACGAGGAGATATAAGGCACTTTTCAGAGGTAAAAAGGTTAATTAATTAATTAATAATTAAAAAAAAAAAAAAAGTCACTTTGGAGAGACAAGGGGATGCATGAAGTATAAAGAAGAGGCAAGGGCCTCTATTCTCTCATTCATTCATGTATGTCTTGTTAATGTTTATGACATTATTATAGTTCTTTGCATTTCAATAGATAAGAGCATAATAAGAACAAGATCACTGAGAAATACACATTCACAAGAGACAACATTTATCCTGGGAAACCCTCTAGGGGAAGAAAACCTAGAAAAAACTTCCTTATCATAAATAGCTTATACAATGTTCAAGAGATAACTCAAACCAATACAGAAAGTCCTCCCCAAGAGATGTGCCACTCTTCTTCTCCTCTCTCCAACTAGTAATTGCAGCTTGCCTCATAAGAGAATGAGCAAGTGAGTTGTGTGTTTGAAGTGAGACGCTAGCCTCTTATTTATACAAGTCTGGCACGTGTGAAAAGTCACAACTGGTAGGGCCGACCTCTCACGCTGGGTGGGTAAACCCAACTTTAATTAATTCTAGGTCTTCCATAATAACTGTTAGGGCCGACTTCTTATTCTGTCCTTTGTAATTGTCCGATGACCAATCCGCAAAAGGGGATTTGGTCCTTATACAATTACCGACATGATTAATCCTCAATGGGGATTAATCCAATAACAATAATAATAATAATGACATGA
>ML829112.1:18497-34446 GCA_009831015.1 Picea engelmannii | reverse complement strand
AATAATTCCATGTGCTACATAACGAGCACCTATGAAAAAATCAATATATCAACCTTACAAAACCTTTGATAGAAGGTCAATCAAATATGAAAAAAAAATCAGTTCTAGGAATTGATGTAATGGATGTAGACAAAGCTTCTTAATAAGTCTTGTCTAGTGAAATCAAACTTAATTAAAACTTGGATCAACTCTTTCTATTGTGGTTGCATCTCTAAGGTCATCAGAGCTCTCTTTAACTGATCTTAATTGTTTCTCTCCAGATTTTCAAAACAACTTCAGATATGGCGAACCAACTTAGATGGGTTAATGCAATTGTCAGCCTTGCGTAGCTTGTTAGTGTACCATCCTTTCTTCCCTCAATGTCGCCTGGTCGTTGTCAGAGTTAGATGACCATTTCTATAATGATAAAAGGCATCATCAATATATTACTAATGTTCATGAAGCTCTTACAACGGCCATGAGACATTGTGGACTTAAAGAGTCGCACACCAACAAGCAACATCTGGCTATCAATTGGAACCCATCTAAGTTGGTTCTACATATCTTTATAATTACAAAGTTGGAAGGCTTGGAGCTATTTCTCTACAACTGGAACCGACAATCAAAGGGTAAATGGGTCTTAAAACAATATCGTGAAAGAATTGATCAAGCTATTGCTCTGTACCTGACTCGGGACCAAACTCTACCTGAGGTTTGTCATGAATACGATGAACAAACAATCATGTGGATGCTCATTTTCATACATTAAATACAAATTCAAAATAGAAGAGTAAAAAATCAATTGCTCTACTTACATAATCTAGGACTGTGGGCATGAAAGAGGACATTAGTCGCATCAATGAATGGATATTGCAAAAGGGCTCTACAATTATTGCAATTGTGGGCAACAGAGGGATGGGTAAGACTCTTGTCTTACAAAAAGTTTTGAGCAACCAAATAGTTCGACAACATTTTAACCATGTGGTTTGGTTAGCCATGTCACAACAATATATTTTCAAAGAGTTTTTGCTTGAAATGGGTAGGCAAATTAAACTTCCAAGTGGAGAGGATCTGTCAGGCCTAGCGGTGGAGAATCTTAGAGACATCATTCATAAACATTTAGTAAATAAATGTTGTTTACTTGTTTTAGACGACGTGTGGGCACAAGATGCTTTGGAACAGATTGGCTTGCAATTGCAGAGCGAAAATAACAAGATTATGGTTATTACACGTGATAAAAGAGTTGGAGACGCCATGAAGGCTCATGAAACCCATGAAATGAAATATTTAACTCTTGCAGAGAGCTTGGAATTGTTCTACGTTAAATTTAGTAATTACTGAACATTTTCAACGCAAATTGATCAGGATGGGGTTATCATCCTGATATTGTGCCCCAAGCAAATATAGACAGAAACAACGACATAGATCGATCGGGATAGTTGTTCTCGAAGTCGTATTGTGCACAAGCAAAGGTAAACTATCACAATCACAAAGAATGTGGTCCATATACACCCACATACATATATAAAGTTTGTTCAATAGCTTAAGTAGACATAAACTAACACAAACACACAGATTGTAGTCATATTTAGACAAGGTATATGTAAACTTTGTCGAACAGCTTATGAAATGAACAAATCTAACCAAATGAAACTATTACATTGCTTTTGAGATCAATTTCTTTTTATAAACTCATTGAAATGAAACAAATAGATGCTTTTCTTCATCAATTCATTTATTGGATGGCTGAAATGAAACAAACAAATTATTTTCTTCCTCATTTCATTCACTGGATGGCTAGTCACTAACAGACTGCTTTGTTACGGGTAAATTTTTAACAGGAACAAAAAAAGAAAAGGTGAGAAATTTACCCATATATGGAAGACAACAATGATAAAGAAGACCACAATTGCATCAGACCCGCACCAGAGTTGAGGACCGTAAGTTGCAAGAATTATTGGAATATCAGGATTTACTACAACAGACACTATTAAGTTTTACCGAAATCACTCTAATTTTCACATTCACAAAAGCAGAGAGAAAGAAGTGTGGGATATTGTGTTAAATCTATGGAATGTTGTCGTGTGATGCACTCAACCCCCATCTGGTTATTAAAATTTAATACGAAGCACACCTTGCCTTAATGTTTTGGCTAGGAGCAAAATAAACAAGGATACACACTGGTCAAACAAAACACCAAACACAAAGTGAATATATTGGTTAATTATTTTTTTTGGAAAATGCTTCATTATGAAAATTGAACGTAAGTTTAAACAACAAATTACTCAAAAACATCTAGATATAGCAACTTTATAACTCAGAACTTATTATGCAATAAGCGAGCCACCAGATTTCCTTCAAGAACAAGGTTGAACTAAAATAAAGTAGGAGGGGATGAGACAAACATCAACCTTAATGAACAAGCCAACATCCAGACATTTGGGTTCAAAATTTTGAACCAAACAAACTTATATCAAGCCATTTTGAAAGAATGTTTACTGGTTTCCTCAAGAACAAGGACTAAAATAAAATGGAAAGTTGACTAATTTCCTTAAGAAGGATTAAAATAAAATGGAAGGCTTAATAGGTATATAAGTACATATCTTTTCTATTATCCATTTTGGTAAAGTGTTCTCGAAACACCACAAAAACAAAGATTAAGGTTTTATGAAATAACCAGATGCTCTTTATATCTTTTACACCTAAAAATAATGAGTTTATATGTAAAAGTTAAACAATTGAGTACTGGATGTCAAGCAGATAATGGTCAAGTGGTAAATTAACTTTCCTCAGAGACCCAAGTTCAATCCCCCCAAGCGTGAAAGAGCATATTGTTGTATCAACGCAGCTAACTTATATGCTCATGACATGAGATCATCACAGATATCCAAGCCTATGCAATTTGTCTTAGGCAGTGTACCTAAACCCAGATCATAGTTATTTGAGCCTACTCAGTTTGTCCTAAAGAGCCCACTTAAGCAATCAAGTATTGGGCAATAATTGGAGGTCCACATGGACCCACTTGTTTTAAAACACTGGTTGCATAAGTGCTTGAAAACACCATAGCTACATAAGCATGCTAGTAGACCAACAAATAGACACAAAAATCCCTGAGGAATAACTCAGCTACAAAATATGGAAAAGATCTGTGACCCCAATACAAAGTCCTTGCTATAAGAGGAGGACAATAAAATCGAGCTTAATATTTCTATACCATCATGATGCCTTTCCTCTTAAATACAAGATAGTCCATGTCAATTTATACTTCAACATGTACGATCTGGGGAGGATCTAGTAATATTAACTTATTAGATTCTTTTACAATGAAAGTAATTCTAAAACAGAAGTCCATCGCATAAAAAAACGAAGATCGTTACTATAAATACTATCAAACAAAATGTGGTCCCCTCGAAATAACAAATTTAGTAAACTTCGAAAAACAAATCAAGCCTCAAATTCTGCGATGTTTTAAGATTCCACTTGCATTGAAACCCAACATCATGCATATATTCTATAGAGAAAGCTTTCTGTTTCTACAATTTAAGGGGCATACAACGAATTTGCAGTAGTTCTTCCTACTATACACATTTTCTCGAGAAACACCCACCAGAAAGAGCCACTACAAAAGCTCAGCAGTGTTTTCCAGTGAACTGGGACAGATAACGCCCATAAGATGTGATCAATCACAACATTCCTATGTTTCTAAACAAAAGAGAATCCAAAAGTATTTTCACATAAATGGGACAACAAAGAAAAGTTCGTGTGATAATTGTGTTTCATTCATTTTGAATGCAAAGCCAACATTCCATTGATAAACTGTTTCCTGGCATGCCTATATTTTCTAAGAAGAAACGCAAAACCTCTTTGTGCTTCCTCAAACTTTACTTCATTAGAGAATTTAGATTTCACTTGCAAGAAAGCACTTTCATATTCCAATACATCCAATTGGTCTGCTTTAAACATCTCTCTCAGAAGTTTACAAGGATCATCCCAACTATGTTGACCACTTGAGTTTGTATCTCCAGAAGATAGATGTCGAAGCCATTTCATCCATTGTAACGAATCATCAGCCAAATTGTTGAGAGTGACCTCTACAATTCTATATGCATCTGCAAATCTGCATCTTCTTGCCACAATTCCAATTAAGTTAGAAAAAAATTCTTCGGTAGAAAAAGCCTTCGGATTTATTTGACATGAAACAGTGTCACTGTTAGCATCCAGTCCAAATTGTGCTTCCCAATCCTTGATACTAATGTAGCAGCCATAAGGTGTTGCAACTGTACAAGCCTTTCGTAAAAGGCTACAAGAATCTCCTAAATTCCTGATTGCAATATGCAGCAGTTGTACAACAAGAAAGAAAATTTTCTCTGAATTATAATTGGGCACTAAATCATCCCATTTCTGATGTTGTGCCCAGCAGTGAAGAGCAATGTGGATCATACCTTCCCACCTACAACATATAAAATCACCGAAAACATATTGTCACTGAATTCAAAGCAACATCCATCACTCTACAATTTCCTAGTAGTTTGCAACCTTTTTGAAACAGTATACATAATTTCTACAATTTGTACGTCGTCTTTTTTTTTCTTTTCTTCTTACTACTTACCGAAACTACATTTAAAACAAAAGAGTTAAACACACTCCTGAACTTCAATGCTTTTCATTCATAATACGTCAAACCACAATGTGGAACTACATTATAATTTGACATTATACACTATAGACCTTATCAGAAATTAACTGGGCAACTTACTAGGTCCGTTTAAATTTATTATTAACATTGTTTGAAAGTCCATTTCATGGTTCCCCGTGTATATTCTTCAAATACTAGTGTTTTAGAGTGCATTGATTTCTTTTTCTCAACCTTACATTATCTGCCAGAATCACAGTTTGCAAGATGGTAAATTAGGTAAAGTAGTTCAGGACCTAGTTGCTTATCAGTTGTAAAAGATGTTGTGAGGATGTTGTAGAGTATATGTTATTTGATGAGAATTTACAGATCTGTAAGTGGTCTAAAGTTGTACTTCCATGCCATAAAGATAACATAGGTAACTAATCAGTGATGGGTTACATTTTGAGACCTGAGTCTCACCAACTAAAAATTAAACCATGCCCTTGGTGAACTAGAACTGTATTCTCATATATTGCACTACCTATTTGTTTTCTGGTTTGATATTTTGCATCTGGTTTTATAAAGAACTGTACAATGAAACCCCGAATGCATTTGTTTGATGTACCAAAAATGACATAACATTTAGCGCGATAGACAGGATTTGGTCACCTCTAAGGACTTTTCTTTCCTTTGTAATTTGTCTTTCTTCTTTTAGACAACAAGAGTTCAATCAAAACATTGTTTATGCATTAGAGATTTTAATATTATCAAAGTTTTTATCATGTGGTAATTCTTAAATACAAGTTTGACCAAAAGCTAATAGTAGTTCGATCATGCAAACAAGATATCAACTTATTTACGTGATGGTTTAGACAGCTAATCAACTTTCCATTTGAAGAAGCATTCTTCAAGTTTCAACTATTTGGACAAACCCAGTATGACTGGTCATGAGAAACTTTGGTAATGCTTGCTTACTCCTGGTTAACACTGGGATTTGTCCATGTTTTGAGGTGCTGTCCAAAGGCACTTCAAGGCAGATTTGGGCATAGATGGAGGGGCAGAAAATTGAACAGGTTTTTCAGCCATGGTAGAACTCAAAATTCCTCTGCTGAGAATTTTTCTCACGAGATGTGTGCACAAACTGTGTGGTTAATGGAGGTTCGAGGCCTATCTCATGAAACTATGGTTAAGGTTTTGAAATAGTAGGAAATGTCTAGAATGTCTGTTAGCTTTCAGGTTACTCTGAAAGTGTTTACACCATGTTTGGGGGTGCTTCATGAGATTTGGGGTACATGGTGTATGTTCAGCTCTGGATGATCTGAGATGGATTTGCACATGGGAGATGGTCCACGATGGATTTGCACATCGGAGATAGCTTACTAGTGGTTGTTTAACCTCAGTTGGTTGCTTGCTTGACATTCTTCTCTAGGGCGTTGGAGTTCTCATGACTTTTTGAGCGACCTCCTTCATGATGGCCACATGGAGATGATTGCTTGCTTGGAGAACACCTACTTAGGACAGCAGTTAGGGTGCAGTTACAGGGGCAGTTTCATACTAGTTGAGCAAGATTGGTAGTCGAAAGCCTCAAACGAGAATTTTCTTTACTTGCGACTATTAAACAAAGAAAAGGAATGAGTAAATTTCTCTACAACCAAGTCTGTCTTAACTTTCATCTAAAATATAAGTCTAAGATATTGTGTATTTTATAAAACAAAATAAGGACGTAATTACAGGGTAGGAAAGATTGGAATGGAAAAAAGCAAGAAGACAAAATACCATGTTTGTTGGTGGACGCTTTGGGTTACCCAATAACTGCTGCCCCTAGCCCTTGCCCCTTATGTTCTTTTAATGGATTCTTTGACCTCCCTAATCAACAAAAAGGTGGTAGAAATAAAACACAACAGAATCCTTCTTCCAACCAAATGAGACCAGTGGCTAGTAAATGACCATTTTGTTGACGTTTTTCTTTTGGCACTAAGGAAGAGGATTTAGTTAGAGAGGCTATGACATGTGTTAATATCAATGTTACCAGGCTCACGAGTCTGCGAGTTTAACTCGGCTTGGCCACCAAAAGAGTCATTTCAAAACTTTGACGAGTCAAAAGTCAAAGCCAAACCCAAATGCATGTACCTCCTATTCCTACCAATCTCAGTTGTGGTGCTGGCAATATAAACACAAACTTTATCTTCTTCCAATATGTGATGGCCCAAAACATTAATCTTAAGAGGATGTTTCTTGGACAAGAGTGGATGGTTGATGGTGAAAAACCTTTCAAATGTTTTGTACTTTCAAGATGGTCGATGGTGAAAAAAATGTTATGGGTTTGATATATGAGGCAATAGACCTTGTCAAGGGGGCCATAAAACACAGATACGTGGATGATGAGGCCAAACACAGGACATGTTTCCGACACGTTCCCAATTAGTGTCTCAACCTGTCGGACACCAATGCTATATAGAAGGGCTTCATAGAGTTTTCCCTTGATGAGGTGAAGGAGGGCTTCATAGAGTTTTCCAATGGAACAAGGAGGTTAGGAGGCTATGATGTGCTCAAAGACAATCAAATTAAGAATCCCTATGCTTGGTGGGGAGCTCATGGGAAACATGTACTATTCTACAACAGTTAGCCATGAGGATCCTCTCTCAAGTTAGTTCATCCTCTTGTTGCGAGAGGAATTGGAGTACTATTATCTTGCGGGTTAAGAGCCAGCATGCATTATTTTGGCTGGCATTCTAACATTCTCCCAGAGTTTAGCACTTGTGTTGAGCAAGAGGTTGGTTCCCATCAGAGGCAGGTATATGATCGATACATGATTATTTTGAAATTTGTTCAAAGGTAGAGTTAGATTGGTTTCCCATGCATTTTGAGAGAGATGTCTACATACAGCAGGTGTTGCTACCTTTTAGGAGATACGGTTTGAGTGGGTCTCTTGACAGTTTGGAGCAATTCTGACTCCTAAGCATACAGGGATGGTCCTTGCATGATTCTAGGCCCAATAGCACTTTTCCGGGCAACATGCAAGCACTTTCTATTTTTAGCAGTTTGAGATCCAAGCCCCAGATTCAGATTTTGATCACATATTATTGATCCTTGAGACATTTTGAGTCTTTTGGACCTTTTCCAGGATGATTTGGCACATATTTTTATTTTTAGCAAGTTGAGCACCAAGGCTTGCATGTCGATTCTGATTGCAGATTCAAATTCCATGTGGAAAATCAAATCCAATGAGTATAATATCATGGACATGCGAGGACTTTCTATTTTTAGCAGTAGACACATGATGGTGGTCTCCTAGTCATTCCGAGCATTTGTGGAGAGTTTGGGTCCATTGTCGACAAGTTTCAAATTTTTGGGTCTAGATGACTATTTTTGGAAATTTCTATTTTTACCAGTCATAATCATCTCCAGTAGTGACAAGTGAACAAACTATCTTTCCCAATCATTTTGGACAGTTTTAACACTATCCAAAACATAACAGCAGTTATTTTTTGTCATTTAACGCAGAAAATCAGACTTAGGATAGTAGCAAATCACCTTAGGGACTCCCCCCTAAGGCTAGCAAGCACTAGCCCAAACAGAGAGGGGTCTAGCCCGTGACAATTTGGGGTTTTTCTCCTTGAATTAGCCAAGTTTTCATCATTGTTATAACAAGTTTATCCACTCAATTAGAGGGTGGAAATTTGTGCTAACAAATTCGCGTCGTTGGCGAGGAACGCCAACCTTGGTGACAACGACCTTGGTGAGTTTTAACTTTAATTGTTTTGTTTTTTCTAACTCACCTGGTGACTCCACAGTATACAGGGAAGACTCCACAGGGGACTTACACAAGAAGATCTTTCGGTTTCGATTCCCTCACAAGGACTAGTTTTGAGCTTCAACAAACCCCAACATCTTTCCTCGAAACAAGACTATCCCTTCACTATGAACTCCTCTCGAAGTTGGTAAGCGTACAAGTTCTTAGGTAAGTTCTTTTTCAACAAGCACTATGGTGAGTGTATCTTCGATCTCTTCATCTTTTGTTTTATTTCCATCTCGAGCTAGTAGTAGGGTAGCAATTGTGTTTTTTTCTATTTGAGATTAACAATATGGATGCAACTGTAAGGCCACCAATAAGGTGGATATTTTCTACCTTTGACCCACTCAGTTTTGCTGCATTCCCAGATTATCCTCATGACTTACCTCCACATAAATGGCTTAAACGCATACCTTTGTTTGCAAGGAGGTTGGGAGAATCAGTTGAAGATCACTTGGCTAAATTTTTGCAGGTGGTGGGCGATTTTGATGTGGAACATGGGGATGTGATGATGAGGATGTTTGTGTCGACCCTCGAGGGGGAGGCACGAGCATGGTACAAGTCCCTTCCTGATGGTTCCATTGATGGATGGGATTCCTTCTAGGAGAAATTCACCAAGAGATGGACAAATACACAGGACATTTTCTTCTTATGCATAGCTTTTTCAATTATTAAGAAGCATGAAAGTGAAATTGTTTTCCAATTTAACACTCGTTTTCTCAAATTTTACAATCGAATTCCTAACAGAGTAAGGCCTAACGAAGTTGTTTCTTTGATTTATTATATTGAGGCATTTGATGGTGTTTTTGGTGTTTTTCTCAGGAATGAAGACCCTCAAAATCTAGAGGAAGCACAAATTGCCACTAACAAGTTAGAGAGAAATTACTTTGCAGCTTGTGAACTCCCTTCGATCCATGTCCCAGACCAACCAGTGAAGGTCACTCCACTCGATGATCTTCAACCATTGGTTGTTACAGAAGTGTAAGAAGTCTGTGTTATTGAAGATGAACCACAACTTGCACCATGTCAAGTTCCTATAGATGAACAAGAGGGCGATAACCCAATTTTAGATGATCTGGAACCAATAGTTGCACCATTTGAGTCACATGTAGAGTTCCGGAAGATGAAGGTGAAGATTTGAATACTCAACAGTGTCCATTGGTTCCTCCCATTAGTGAAGATGAAAAATTTCAAGACGATGAAAAGTTTGAAGAGGAGGAACCACAAGTTAACCAAGTAGAGATCAATCATTAGGGGATTTCATTCATGCCCATCCTAGTAGAGGCTTCATCTTTGCCTATCACAGCAATGGTCTTGGAATAGCTTGATCAGATACCATTACAGTAGGAGGACCCACTTTTGGTTCAACCAGAGGATGATGTCCCTTACACTTTGCCTACTATTCTGCGTCTCGAGGTTGTTCTTCAAGATCCTGAGATTGATTAGAGCTTGGATATCAACATTCATCAGGACCCAGTTGAGCTCACGATGATGGAGGTATTTCAGCAGGAAGATTCAAAGAGTTTCAACTGTCATGCATTCACACTTATTATCGTTGAAGTACCATGCTATAAACCCCAACTAGCAACCTTTAGTCAACCAACACCTTTCAGTTATGCCTTCACTAGCGAGTACATCAAGGTAGCTTTAGGTCATGAGATTTCACAATTGGTCCCCTTGGAAGGCTGATTTTGTTGATCTTCTCGTCATACTGATCATTTGGTTGCATGGTTACATTGGTCCTTTGAGTAGATTTGAACATGGCAGCTTGAGGTAAAAAGTTTGGTTTTTGGGGTAGTTGTCTTTCCTTTTTGCATGTCATTTCAATAGTTTAGCTTGCTGATTTTTTCCAGACTTTAGGACAGCAATCTACATTTTCCTTGCAGTGCCTTTTCCCTTCATTTTTTACTTCAGTGTTTTGCATAAGTGTCGCTGATTTTTATTTTTCCCAAGTTATATCAGCATGTGGTCGTGTCTTGAGTGTCTTTCTTTTCTTGAATAAATGGTTGTCCATAACTGTTATTCCTAGGATAAAACTTGAATGTCAAATCTTTCACATACCAAGCATGTGTCTATCATTAGTGTGAGCTTGGATAGGCGTCCTATTTTGTGATTGTTCCCGAAGCATTGAGCCTTTAGGATGGGTAGTTTTGATGAGACATGGGAGTGTCTTGAGTCATCTTATGTCTTGTCTCCTCATTTCTTATCATTGAGTCCTATGCTTTGAGTAAGTCCTCCCCCTCATCCAACAATAGGGATACGATACCTGGTTCTTTTATCTGGATCTTCTTGAGTTATCACTTCACGTTGAGGGAAGAGGGACATCACTGCTCTTCTTTTCAACAGGTCATCCTATATCGACTTTGACACATTATCTACAGATGACCCAAAAGTAGAGCGCCTTGGTAGTCGTTAGCCTCAATGGCAGTTATCTCGCATCTGACAAGGCCGAGTATCATTGGGCCTCAATTGGATGATCCTTGTCATTGTTCGACTTCAGAACATCTTTCGCAATGACAGGTTGTGCTCATACCTTAGGACCCATTGTCATTATTGATGGTGTTCCTTCACACTTGACAGGTGTTTACATTATTAACAATTGATTAAGTGACTTTCTCCCTTGTGTCAACATCAACACATTTACCACGGGGAGGAGTGTACATATTGGGCAGTAGCAGGTAGCGGATTTAGATGAGACCCCTTGTATTTCAGTGTATCAGTGGGAGGTGTTATGTTGATTTGACTCCATGGCCCATTGGACAAGCTTTGGTATCACGGGTCAGCTTACAGGGTCTTCTTTGTCAGCGTACAGGGCCTTCTTTCCTTCCACACATTTACACGGGTACATTTTGGTACATATCTTTTCAAAGCATCATTAGTACATCTTACAGAATTCTCATAGAGCAGTGTTGTTATTGATACAAAGATTCACATGGTTCTCGACATCCCACACGGGGATCCCGTTCCCTTAAGTTGCCATTGTTAACCCCTAGATTTTCACCCTTGAAAATATTGTGGGTTAAGAGCCAGCATGCACTATTTTGGCTGGCATTATAAGAGTCTCCCAGAGTTTAGCACTTGTGTTGAGAAAGAGGTCGGTTCCCATCAGAGGCAAGTATATGATCGATACATGGTTATTTTGTTCAAAGGTAGAGTTAGTTTGGTTTCCCATGCATTTTGAGAGTGATGTCTACATACAGCAAGTGTTGCTACTTTTTAGGAGACACGGTTTGAGTGGGTCTCTTGACAGTTTGGAGCAATTCTGAGAATACAAGGATGGTCCTTGCATGATTCTAGGCTTGATAGCATTTTTCCGGGCAACATGCAAGAATTTTCTATTTTTAGTAGTTTGAGTTCCAAACCCCATATTTAGATTATGAGCACATATTATTGATCCTTGAGACATTCTAAGTCTTTTAAACCTTTTCTGGGATGATTTGGCATAGATTTCTATTTTTAGCAGGTTGAGCACCAGGGCTTGCATGTCGATTCTGATTGTGGATCTGAATTCCTTGTTGAAAATCAAATCCAACGAGTCTAATATCATGGACATGCGAGGACTTTTTATTTTTAGTTGTGCCTATTTCTAGCAGTAGACACATGATGGTAGTCTCTTAGTCATTTCGAGCATTTGTGGAGAGTTTGGTTCAATTTTGACAAGTTTCAAATTTTTGCATCCAGATGGCTATTTTTGGAAATTTATATTTTTAGCAGTCATCGTCATCTCTAGCAATGACAAGTGAACAAATTGTCTTTCCCAATCATTTTTGACAGTTTTAACACGTTATCCAAAACATAACAGCAGCTGTTTTTTGTCATTTAACGCAGAAAATCAGACTTAGGACAGCGGCAAATCACTTTAGGGACTCCCCCCTGAGGCTAGCAAGCAATAGCCCAACCAGAGAGGGGTCTAGCCTATGACAATTTGGAGCTTTTCTCCTTGAATTAGCCAAGTTTTCATCACTGTTATAACAAGTTTATCAGCTCAATTGGAGGGTGGAAATTTGTGCTCACAAGTACATATGGGAATTGGAGCACTTTGAAGAAGAGCAAGCTAGAGAAGTCTAGAGCAGAGACAATGTTGTACATGCACTCCAACCTCCATCTTATTTACAAGATCAGGGACGAGTAATTGAAGGGAAAGACAAAGGTGTAGGATGCATTTCTTGATGATATGGATTTCGATAATAGCCTTGAGTTGACATTAGCCAACTTGAATCTTGATGAACCATTACTAGAGACAGTGACTTTTGATGATGGTGATCCTCTTGAGGGGTCATCTTCTATACCTGTAGATGTAGATCTTGGATTCGATATAGAGGAGGAGGTTGGAGGAGAGAGAAACGGCAATGGTGGTGATCTTGATGATTCTAACATGGAGGAGTACAACTGACAAGCTATGAGATTCTTCGATTTATAGTTCTAGTATCTACCCTATTTTGTATTTGGCATTGGCATTACCACCTATAGTATTAGTGATTCAATATCTGTGTAATAAATTTTGATTTTGATGGCATCAATTGAGTCAATGAGAAAATTGTAGTTTATGGTTCTAATTACTAAATCTCTATTTTATGTGTATTGAATATTCTAATTTCTTTTGTGTTTGATCATCATTGATGTAATAACTAGTTGTATCAAATTTTGTAAATGTTCTAAAAATTTGGATCTTTATGTCTATATTTCATTTTTGTATTGTAATTTGTGATTTTTTTAATATACATAAAATGTGTCCCCTATGTCTCATTTTCGGGGTCAATGTGTCCCATGTTGAATACCCGTATCTATATGTCCCCGGGTCATGTGACTTAGGATAAGACTAGATTTAATGAGGATGGGGAGGTTGGGAGAGGTCTTATGACATGCATTATGAGGTGCTTTCCTGAGGAAGAAATCTGAAGTCACGCCAGGCAACTACAACATTGCAAAGCACCATCAAAATTGTTTACCAATGCCAATGCTATGAGAGAAAGGAAGAATATGTTGCCAGGGACCCTTGAACAATTATTCAATCCACTAAATTTATGAATTCTCTTTTAATACAGTTTGTTCTCTTTTGGTCATCTTCAGTGTTGAAAATTGAATCTTAATTCTTATGCCCTTTCCCCTTGCCAGGGTATTTGGTGGGAAAACTTTGATAGTGATACCCCTGAGTTAAATAGGTTTGTCATCTAAATCCTATGTCAGGCATGCGCTACTTCTGGTTGTGAGCACAATTGGAGTATGTTTGAGAAAACTCGTTCCAAAAAGCACAAAAGTGCTTGAATGACTTAGTATTTGTCCATTATAATCTTTGTCTTTGTAACAGGCAAATTGAGAAAGTTGAGGCTTGTTTTGATTTATCTAAGCTTTTGATTAAATCAGTAGTAGTTAGTATAGTCTAGACTCTTAAGATTTCCAATTTCATGCGGAATGATAGGCGTAGATCATGCAGCAGTTTCCCTGGACAATGTGGACCCTACATCAGATTGGCTAATGCATGAGCAAACTCCTTTATTTCAGCCCAAGGACTTTGATAACCTTCATGCTAAGACAACCGAAGGCATAGGAGATAGTTTTACTTCTTAGATATTAGTTACAAGTACTTCCAGTCCTCAATTCGAGTTTGGATCGTTTCTGACTAATTTATATGAGATATTGTGCATGTGATATTTTGGACATCTATTTATATTATGCATTGTATGGGCATAGTTTAGTTTGATATAAATGAAAATTTATCTTTTCTCATAAAAACATGTATTTTTTATATTTTTGTATTTCCCATGTTTTACTGAGCCAAGTGAAACTCTTGTAAATTTTTCAAGCTAGGAGACTACTGTCCTAATGTTCTCTCATTAAATAACTCAAAACATAATTTATTTAACGGCAGAAAATTAAATTTCTGAACATTGCATCAATCACACAACAACTGAAAAAATGAACAGTGCAGCTTCTCATTCCTTTGATCAAAGCTTACAAGGTGATCGCTGCAACCTACTTTGAACCAGCACCTTTAAGGACAATAAAAACACCTCAAACATCAGTGTACAACTAGATCTAAGGGTGTACGGCCTGTACATGAAGAAAGGCCTGCTACAGAAGTGATGTAAATTTTTCAAGCTAGGAGACTACTGTCCTAATGTTCTCTCATTAAATAACTCAAAACAGAATTTATTTAACGGCAGAAAATTAAATTTCTGAACATTGCATCAATCACACAACTGAAAAAATGAACAGTGCAGCTTCTCATTCCTTTGATCAAAGCTTACAAGGTGACCGCTGCAACCTACTTTGAACCAGCACCTTTAAGGAAAATAAAAACACCTCAAAATCAGTGTACAACTAGATCTAAGGGTGTACGGCCTGTACATGAAGAAAGGCCTGCTACAGAAGTGATATGGCTTGTATGGCCTGCTGTACTTGCTGGTCACTTCAGCAATCTCTCCTCTTCCTCTCCTTGAATGCACTCTGCCCTCTTCCAGCTCTCTTGCAATCCGCCTCTCCTATCTTGTCCAATTTATGCTTTGAGAGAAGATAACTAATCTCCTCAATCCTAGCTACCACCTATCTCAATCATGAGATGTACGGATAAGATTAAATCCTAATCTAAGTCACTAATGTTCTAGAACGTCTAGAACATTTCATTTAGATTCCTAAGACTAGTTGACTTTTTCTTTTATTTTTTCAAGTGAAATTACAAGATAGAATTAGTGATCACCTCTCTAAGGTGGTCACCATAGAAATGTCTTTAACTACTTCCCGCATGTTCATATTGAACCCTGTGCAAGAAGTTCCCGCTCAAGCTACATTTCTCAACACAGTGAGGAAGGAATTTTTCACCAATCCGAGTCTGTCTTTGAATGTGCTTCAAACTTCCCTTTTGCTAAGAGCTTGTTCAGAATATCAGTTGTTTGTTGATCTATAGGAATATACTAGAGCCTCATTGCTCCCTTCTAAATCCTATCTCATACGAAGTGATATCTGATCTCTATCTGCTTGGACCTGTATGAAGCATTGGATTTTCAAAGAGATTGATATAACTTTGATTATCACAATAAACGACTGTGGACTCCAACTCATAATCAAACAATCCTGCAAGTAACTTGCGAAGCCAAATGGCGTCACAACTAGCAGCACTAACTGCCATGTATTTTGCCTCTGCAAAGCTAAGTGCCACAAAAGTTTCCTACTGAACTAGGATATTATTGTTGATCCCAAGTAAAAGCAGTGCCCTGAGGTGCTCTTCATGTCTACTGCACTGCTTGCCCAATCTAAGTCTGAATACCCCTGCAACTTCACTTCACAATCTCCAAAATATCTCAGACCATCTCCATTGTACCCCTCAAATATTTGAGCACATGTTTTGTTGCTACACAATGATTTTTTAATGGGTCCACCATGGACTAACTCGAGGTGTCCACTACAAAACATATATATTTGGTCTAGTGTTGACCAAATATATAAAGGAACCTATCAACTGTTTGTACAATGTGGGATCCACCAACTCTGAATTTGAAGTTGTCACCTTCTTCAAATTAGTGATCATCAGTGTGGCCATAGGTTTAAAGTGCTCCATCCAAAAC